>PVIW01001426.1:0-300684 GCA_004026585.1 Noctilio leporinus | reverse complement strand
GTTCTTGTCTAAGCTGCTCCCCATCTTTGCCTCTACCTCTCCCTCCCCGCTACCCCGTTCCCCTGACCACTGAAGGCCTATTCCTTGTATTCATATATTTGGTTCTGTTTTGGTTGTTGTTAGTTTTGTTCATTATTGTCCCGTAAGAGGTGAGATCATATGATATTTGTCCTTCACTGACTGGCTTATTTCACTAAGCATAATACTCTCCAGTTCCATCCATGTTGTTGCAAAGGGTACAAGTTCCTTCTTTCTTTCTAAAGCAGCATTTCTATATCTATCACCCTAGATAAATTCTGTAGACTTGCTTTAAAAAAATCAGTCAATTGCTTGAGTATTGGTTAATGGAATCACTCTTATTTTGCAGAAAATTAAAAAGTGCCAATTAGAGCTAGAATATGATTATAATCTCAGCCAGAGCTAGAATATGATTATAATCTCTGCAAGTCTTCTCCTGCTCATTTGCATAGATGAAGAAACTGACAAGCAGATACTGCATTGCAAGACAGTGGAGACCACTTTATGGTCTATAGAAGGAGTCACAGTGTTCCATGATACTTTCTCCTGATAACCTTATGGTTACTGATTTAAATGAATAGTTTATCAGGAGGTTATATTGGGTGTGATGCTTCCATGTGGCATGAAGGTTCCCTTCATTCTCCTTTATCTGAGCATCAAAAGTCGTCTTCAGCTCAAACCTCCCCCTGTTATGATTATGGCCATGAATTCTCCATGTTATGCTTATTCACAAGAAAAATACTCTTCTTAAAACAAATATTCATAAACAATTCTCAAGCATTATTTGTAAAGATCTTATTTTAGACCTATTCTATAATTTGGGAATGACATTAGGAAAAAAAAATTATTTGCCAAATTAGCTAGATGTTTTACCCACAGTCCCATTTATGTCCCAGAACAACATTGTAAGGTAAAAAGTACTATCTTCCTTTTATGTATGAGAAAAACTTAGGCTTAATAATGTTAACTTGGCCAGAGTCAAGGTCACACAGCCAGTAAGTGGTGTAGCATGTGTGGCTGCAAGGTTATGTTAATCCTCCAGGTGCTGAAGATTCAGTCCCCTGTCCCCCTGCTTTAGTCTTAGCTAGTCTTTATTAACTCATCCTGCCACTCAGATTGGAGATAAACACTTATCAGTTGCTTCTTGACCTTCAGGTTGACTCATAGTTGGGGAGCCATGGTGCTCATGCCTCAGCAATGCTTTCACTTTGTTTAGTTACAGCCAGAGTTTGCTTGTTTACTCCTGAAAAATAAATCTCTACTCCAAGGAAAGAATAATATTGTAGTTGGTATTTTTAATTAAAGAAAAAGGCTGTTCTAATAGTGTTAGAGAGGAAAAGAGGGAAGCTGAAATGGTATATATGTTGTTAAAAAATACAAAAACCCTGATATAATGTTATATGTCAATCATACCTCAATTAAAATGATGAATTCTCCCCAAAGACTTCTCTGTTAGTTCACCTCACTCTTCATTGACATGTATTTGTTTCCTGTTTACAGATTTCCTCCGATCTAGGATTTACAGAATCTTTATCAAAGAGTGTTTCGCTTTTTCCACAAAAGGGTTAACCTTGAAAAAAAACCAAACGAGTATCCAGTTTTTGAAGAGCTCTTCAGTGATGGGAGTGACAGATCCCTTCTGGATGGCTCAGTGTTAGGATATATCTGAGATTTTGATGGATCATGATGTGATCCTGCAGCCAAGCAGTTTGGAACCCCCTTCCCACTGGCGTGAAGGTTCACACTGAAAAATGGGAAATGATGTTACAACAGAAATCTCCGCTGTAAGTTTGACTTACTTCTATTCCTCCAGGTATGTCCTTAAAATAAAAGCACAGGCACATTTATCTGAAGCAGGAAAAAAGCATTGTGAATCCATATGCTCTGCAACTCAAGGTTTAGACATTTTTTGAAGCCAGGGGGTAGCTGATGAAAAAGCAACTAAGCCCAAGTCCTTTTCCATACAATTTTTAGTATCATTTGGTTAGTAACTCTGTTCCACATTTTGAACTAATACTAATAAAAATTGCAGTCTGGCTGGGTTTTCCTTGCCTCTGAAGAGTGAGTTAGAACTGGTGGGAAACCCAATGTTTCTTGAAGTTTTTCAGCTTATGGCTTAGTCAACTGGCTTTGTTTTTCCATCTTCTTCCATTTGACTACGTGTGTGCAATGCTTTCTCTTCACATCAGCAGTCCTTTTCCTTAATTTCCTGAAAACTAATCACATATATTCATTGTGTGTAGTATAATTATGCTGAAGAGTTGGGTAATGTGGTGGGATAACAAAGCCTAACAGGTAATAGAAATTAAAATGAACAGATATTTCTGCTATAAAATATTTTTAGCCATTTTCTACCCCACCTATTTTTCTACCTCTCATTTTCTTGCTCTTTATGCCTAACCTGCCAACCACAATTAATTTCAGACATTATTTCTTTGAACATACTTTCTCCTTTCCTTTTTGTACCTTATTATGCATTTATTGGTGTGTTTATTGATGCCCACATTGCTCTGATGTGCTGTTCTTTTTTCCTAATTATTTGCCCTATCTATTTTTCAGATTTTATGGTCTCTATTGATCTGTATGCAGGTTTTATGATTCTTCTGTCAACTTAAATCTACTTCTGGACTCTGTTATGGGTTGAATTGTATAAAGATTTTAATCTTCAGTACCATAGATTGTGATCTTATTTGGAAACAGGGTTATTGCAGATATAATTTATTAAGATGAGGTCATGCTGGATTAGGGTAGGGCTTAAATCCAATATGACTGGTATCTTTACAGAAAGAGGACATTTGAGAATAGACACACACAGGGAGAATGCCAGGGAAAGGTGAAGGCAGAGATTGAGGAGATGGAGAAGTCAAGGAACACCAAATGTTACCAGCAAACCAACAAAATTCAAGAGAGAAGCAGGGAATGTATTTCTTGCTCATGACTGTCAGGAGCCAACCCTGTCAACACCTTCATCTCTAAATTTTACTCTATAACTCTGAGACATTTATGCTGTCTAAGCTGCCCAGTTTATAGTACCTTGTTATGAAAGCCCTAACAAACCAATATCTTCTCTGTTAGTGATTTTTTTTTTTTTTTTTAGATTTTTAAAAAACTTTATTGCTCCAAAAGGATTGAGTATTGGGTAAAACACTCATACAAATGGCATCCTAGAACACAATTTTATACTAACACTGTTAGGCAATTCAAGAAAATGAAGCATAACAAGAGCATTTTGCATGATGCAGGATTTTTTAAATACCTTATTTCTTAAATAGGATTTGAGCATGGGAGAAAATACTCATGTAAAATGGAATCCTAGAACACAATTACACCTAACACTGTTAGGGAATTCAAGATAACCCAAAACCCCAAAGTGTAATAACTACTTTTCATAATTTTTTTCATTTTAGCTAAAAACATACCAGACTTAATTTGCCCACCCAGTAACAAGCAGTGTTGAACAACTGCTAAGGGTTAAGAAGTAACGAGAGAGGCAGATGAATTAAGTGAGAGCGTTTTCCAATGGATATTCTTCCACTTGGACACATGAGGAGTGGACAATAAGTACCCATAATAGTTACCTGAATAAAGTTCTTCTTAAAATGACCAGAATATTAGGGAATCTTGCACAAGTTGTAGCCAAAAACAGGGACAAGATGCTGTGGACAGAACATGCTGGAAGGCAGTGGTCAGTTGGTATAAAATAAAGCTATTCTCTGAAACCCAGATCAGCCCATTCCACATTTCTGTGACATTTACGTGCCAGATCCTGTCTTTATCTTCCACATGAGTTAAGAGCAAACAGCCCCAATTGCTTCTGAAAGTTATCTGCAGTCCCTCTTTATTTATTTCACATCATTATTTATTGATGCTATTTATGCTTTCCCCTGTCTCAGTTCTCCCATTGACTGCAATGTTATTTAAGTTAATTTTCATAAATAAATTATTCCAACAATGGATTAAGTATAAATTAGTTGACATAATTGTGCATCCATTTTGGTAAATACAGAATGTGACATTAAGTATTTTATGCTAACATAAGCTCTTGGTTTCTCTGATCATTAAAATTTTCTGAATATTAATAAATCACATCCTCCTCATTATCCTTCAGGTTTCCTTAAAGTTCATGAATTTCAATAGAGGATAATGAAGAGAAATAAAAGTTTTTTTAACCACAAACTTGGCAGCTTAAACAACTGAATCAAAAGCACTCACACTCTTAATTGGAAGTATTTTTTTCACTGCCATCAGTAGACTATTTTTGTGCCTTAATTCTGAGGGACTTCCCCAAACACCAAGGTTGAATATAGTTATTTAAAGAAATTCAACCTTTGAAAATTGGTAACTCCCTTCCATTCCATAATTCAAAGTAATTTTGGGATTCAAACACCATTCCAAGGCTAAAACAATATATTTCAAATATATGTTACAATAGGAAGATTCTTGGTCATTGTCTTTATTTTTTTTCTCATCTTTTATTTCCTTCCTCATCTTTTCTGCTCTTCCTCCAACTCTGCTTCTCTCTCTTTCCCTTTTCACCTCTTCAGTGGATTTATTCTAACCCATCCTTAGTTCCCAAGATCCTGAAGAGAGAGAGAATGCCTTTTTCCCTGAGAATTGTAGCAGTGCCCTTGTGCCTGGCCTGGTTTGGGTCACATCCCCAGGTATTTGAAGTGGCCTGGAGGATGTGGCTGTGATGGGCCAGGTCTTGGTTTTGATGTAAAACTGAAGAATAGGAATGGTGAGTTACAAGGACTGAACAACAGGAAGGAATGGTTCCTGAAAGCATCAGAGGGTTTGTTTACCTTACTGAAGAAAAGGAGAGAATGAATGCTAGCATGAAGAAATAATAAGGTATCTCTAAAATTGTCCTCTATATGTGTGTGTTTACATAGATGATAAACTAAGAAAGCCTTTTATTTTTGCAATTATAATGAATGTGGTGAGGTTTTTTTGGTATAAAGTACAGATATCTTTTGAATCTATGTTTTAAAAATGAACACCTTTCAAAAACTGTTCCTTGAATAATTCATCCTTTCTCAAGCGAATTTAGCAGACCTCTTTTTTGAATTCTGAACTTCCGTATATATACATACATGTAGGCGAGTGGAGGACTGCTCCACAATTGCTACCATGCACTTCATGGCCTGAGAGCTCCACAGCTTCTCCAGGTAACTCCTCAGGTTGGCCCTCACAGCCCAAAGGAATCTGTGGATCCCAGTAGGCAAAAGCTCAACTTAAGATCTTTCCTTTCTGAAGATCACTGGCATGGCAGCATTTGGATAACCAAGGACATTTATACGTTGATTTCCTTATTTATGGGGTATTTTGAAAAATTGTGAAGCACATACACTCTTCAAATTAACTCCAAATCAATGTATAAGATTTTGGGCCAACTCCAGCAAATATCAGTTGAGAGCATATCAGTTTAGATATATTAAAAAATTTAAAATTCTTTAATTTCTAAATAAGAAATGAAATTGACTTAACATGAGGATATTAGGCAACTATTTTATGATGGAAATAGCACTAGAAACAAAGTCAGAACATTCCTGCTCGTTGTCTGCTTGACCTGGGGCTAGTTGCCTAACTTCTAAACATTGGTTTTCTCATGTATAAGGGTAATACTATGACTTACAAGGTTATTTGGAAGATTAAATGAGACTTATTAAATATCTATTATCAACCTGGCCATATGCTAACATTGCTATGTCTATGCTTAATTGGTTGTAACTCATCTTTAAAGCCTCCAATTGGCCTCATGTATCCCCATAGTCAAACTTTCTCAATATTGGAAATAACTTAGAATTACGTATTCATCTTAATAAAACATTCCCTACATCTGTTCTCAGCACTATCTATGATGCTCCTTAAATCCAAGTCCACGAATTCTAAGGATTATTGGGGGACAAATACATTGACAAAGCTGTTAGTGCTGACAGCTCATAGAAGAAACTATTAAATCGTATGTTACTTTAAAATAGAATCAAGATCATTGAAACAGGTGTTGGAAAATGTGGTAGATAGCCAGCAGTAAATATTTCAGGTGTACATTCAATGAAAAATTAGTTAAAACTTAAAATAGTAAAGTGTCTATAGGGTTTATGCAAATGGATTTATTTCTGTTTTGCCTATTTTCTAGCTCCTCCATCATCTGTCCCTGAAGAGCATTCACAACCCCATTTCAGGGACAGGAATATTCTGCAGTGTTTGATGGTGACTAGTCAGAGGTTGCCTCACGCCAGGGCCCTTCACTGGATCCATATTGTGGAAAGGCCCAGCATCACTTGGGTGTTTATGTTAAATTAAACACACCATACGTTAGCACACGCAAGACAAAATTATGCATGTGGAAACTTTTATATTTTTAAATACCACTTGGATATGAATGTGAGCTTTATATTTTTTTATTTCATTGTGGGGAACACACTCAACTGTGGCTCTTGGGGTTCCCACCCCCTGGCATTCTCTTGAGTCTGGGCAGGACCTGTGACTTCATGTAACAAAGGTGACAGGGTCTTTGTGGTTACAGTTGTATGGTTCTGCAGTGATATTACACAAAATTGCAGCACTATCTTGTGGAAGCCTCTCTTGCTGGCTTTGAAGGAGTAGGTAGCAGCGTTGGGGAAGTCCTTATAGCAGGGAATTCCAGATAGTCTCTAGGAGCTGAGGGGAATCTCTGCCCTACAAATAGTAAGACAATGAGGCCTTCTGTCCTGAAGCCACCAGGAAATGAATCCTACCAACAACCTGAAGAGCTTGGAAGCCAATCCTTCCCCAGTTGAACTTTAGATGAGACCACAGCCCCAGATAAGGTCTTGACTTTAGCCTTGTGAGACCCTGAGGCCCAGGGTCCTGCTAAGCTGTGCTTGGACTCCTAACCTACAGAGGCTATAAATACTTTCTATAGAAACTATAGCTAATAAATGGGTGATGTTTTCAGCTGCTGTGCCAATAGATAATATGTGCCAATAGATAACTAGTACTACTTTCTCCCCAAGTTTGTTACCATCTAATGAAACAATGAGCTGAAATAAAAAAATCCACAATATAATGCAAAGAACTGCTATCGAGACATAAATAATAAATCCATATGTGAGGAACCATGATACAGTAGAGACTGTATGGAGCATTGGTCCTGAGTCAGGTTTTGAGTTCTAGGGGCAACTCTGACATTTCCTGATATTCCAATTCTAGGGCCCTCCCCACTTTATCTGTATAATGAAAAAGTTCAGTGTTTAAGCTAAACAAGTTTTAAGTTCCATTATAGCTATAAATTTATAAGGGCTTTAGAATTACAGCTTTAAGAGTCATAGCTTTAATACCTCTAGTTAACTATTAAATAAACCTGTTGTTTATTTTGGAGTTCCTGCTCATAAATGCTTGGTTGGTATTAAAAGTACCTTATTTAATACCAAAGAGACTATATTACCTTCTCACTGGAAACCAGCTGATTAATTTACATAATATTTTTGTCATCTATTTTGTTAAGCTGGGAGATCTATTAGCAAAAATATGACAATTTAGGTTATAGCTTGTTAAGTATGATAGTTTTCTCAATTCATTGCTATATTAAAGTGATACCTTTTCTCTTTAAGCAGAAAAATTTTAAATGTTTGACCTTTAAATACATTTCTTACCTATGAATGAAAATGAAAGAAAAATAAAAAATATAAATGAAATAGAATTAATTTAATTTGGACTATACAAGGAAATTGAAAATTAATTGGTTAATCCCATCCACTTTACTTCTTAAAAAATACTTTGTGCCTCACAATTACAATAGAGAATTTTACTGCCTTGTATTGTCTGGTTTGTGTAAAAAAATCCTTTCCAATAGCTGTCAGCAAAATAATCTTTAAAATGTAGTAATCACCAGGCTTCTACTATTAGCCTTATTTCCACTAATAGGTGCATTATAGGAGCTTTTCTTTCAACAGAGCAGGATATTTCAGTGTATTTATGATTTTAAAAGAATGGAAGAAAGAAGAAACTTCACAATTTTAATAAAGTTGCTTTCTTCTCATTTCCCCTCATGTAATAAAAGGTCCATTCTGGAATATCATATAGAACACCAATATAACCTCAAGGTTGCAGACATCACAAAATAACAGCATTTTGTGTGACTGGAAAGCATTAAAGAAGAATTTTAAAATAAATAAGGGCTGGTCTATATTTTTCATAGTCAAAGAGGCCTAGATGGTAACATTTTAGCTGGGAATTTTCTGAAATAAGCAGCACAGCCCCATATCAACATTGTCTTGAAATATATAGAATCTAAGAAGAAAATAGCACTGATGTGTAGAAAGCTAACACAGGGTGAAATACGTGTTCCTTCTTCCCATCCCTTGAAGGAGACTGTGGGAGGGGTTGGGGAAGGCCCAGCACAGCCAGAGGGGTTTTGTGTGGGGAGGGGAGGACAGGTCTAGGAGAGGAACGAATGCTGGATTCTCAGGAAAGAAGTGTAGACTTAGGGAGCCACACTCAGGAGGCGGACTTGGGTAGAAGCCAGGGTGCCTGTTAATTTACTGGAAAGGAATGCTAGTGCGATGGGGGAGATGGGCTACTAGCCAGGGAAGATGAAGAGAAGAGAAGCAGAGTAGGAACTGGGAAATTAATTTCTTTTTGTTTTTAGTGAATTATTATAGAAATATAATGCAGGTCAAGGAAATCCATATAAGTGTAGAATTTAAAAAAATAAATGGAATTCCCCACAAATAGCCCCCCAAACCATAATTTTTTATTTATAAAAAATTTTTTATTTATAAAAAATTATGTATTTATTTTCAATGTTTAAACTTCAGTCACTGTCAATGTACTCATTTTTTCCACTGCTCCCAATAGTTTTTGAATTTGTCAATTTTGATGCCTCTGGTGCTTCTGCTGTTTTTTTGTTTCACCTCTTTCACATCGGCAAAATGATTTCCTTTGAAGACTTTTCTCATGCAAGGAAACAAAAAATAAAAAGTTGCCTGGGGTGAGATCAGGTGAAAAGGGGGGAGCATGGTGGACGGGGGCGCGTCATGCCCTTTTTGGTCACAAACTGCTGACCACCCAGCACAGTGTAGTACACTCGTAAATTGCCCATCATGAAATGGGTAAACCTGTTGAAAGAGTCTCCAAAAAGATTCACTGAGGCTGAATGTAGACTCTCACAACAATGTCAGAAGTACACGGATACAGATGGGTTCTTAGAACACTCTTCTAGTGGGGGAAGCCTGTTCTACAAGGGGCCCGCCCTTTAGAAGATAATTCTGTATGTTTTTAGGTCCCTCCTTGTATTATATGTGTTCTATTTCATAGATATACACAAGCTACCTCTAGCTTAAAATATAAATATATAGCACGTGTTAATATGGACTAAATGAATATATATAAAAGGTAATGTGTAATATATATATATAGTCATAAAGGTATATATATATATATATATATATATATATATATAGTCATAAAGGTAAATTTTGCCCTTTGGGCAATTAGACTGTGAAGGGAGAATTGAGAACTGAAACAAAAATCAACTTTCAAAATCAACTTTCATTATTATAACTGGCAAAAACAGATACTTTGAACAAACCCACCAAAACAAATCATGGGCCCATCATAGACTAAATTTAAGCTTCTTTAATTCCAGCTTATTCAAATTGATGTGTTCCAAGAAAGAAAACCATAGGTAAACAGATCCAACATGAACTCCAAAGGGCCTCCTGTGTTCTGAAGATGAGATGCCTGACTATTCCAGCAATTTCCGAGTGTTCCATTCTGTCAGGGTGTGGTAGTATCTCTCTGTGGATTGCATTTCCTTGGTAATCAATGATGTTGAGCCACTGCATGTATTCATTACCTATTGGGTATCTTTTAAATTTTTTGTGAGGTGCCTTCTTAGTCTCATGCCCATCTTTTCATGGGTTGTGTGTCTGTTTATAATTGAAAAGTAGAAGAGATTTGAGATCTGGTTGCTATGCTAGATATGGTTTTGAATCCTACTTTTTCATTTACTGGCTGTGTGATAATTAGGCTAGGATATCAGTCTACTGAAGAGGATCTTAAGAGAACAAATGCTTTAAATAGTCAGGTACAGTTTCAATGCTAATAAAATCATATTTAGTTATGAATAAGGCAAGTTCCTAAAATATCCACTGGGGTGGGCTCTGTTAGATTTTGTTTGCTGAATCCTGAAAACCTTTGAATGATAATATATACAGCCCTCACTTCTGAATATTTCTATCCAGACAACCCTTGAGGGTTCCATTGCCTTACAGCATTCTCTAGCTCCTGTCACTCTCCTCCAGACCTGTCTTTCTTCTAGCTTCTGCTGATCAAGAAACTGATGTTAAGAGATGCTGAGAAATCTATCTGAGGTCCACCCCCTACCCCTAATAAGTGGTGGAGTGTGGAACTCTAACCCAGGCCTGTTGGATCCAAAGGCAGCAGATTGTGCACTAATCCATGCTGTCTCTTGATATAGTCTTAGTGTTTGAGTTAGAAGAGGTTATTATTGAGCTACTACTAACTTTGGGACATAGTCAGACCTTGAAATAACATAATTTCAGTAGCCCATCACCCTTACATTGTAGAAATGTGAAATACCACCTGCTGTATATAACTACAGGTTTACTGAGCATCTACTGTGGGCATGATGGATGTGGTGATGAGTAAAATAGATAAAGGTCTAGTTCCTGTTTGCATGGAGCTCCCTGTAGACCATTATTACAAAGGAGGCTTAAAAGGCTTATAGAGAGGTCATGGAATAGATGTGAACTTTTTGTGGGGTGGAGCATGGTTACAAAAAGGACTGTTGAGCTCAGGAACCTATCCCTCTGGTCTCTTCAGATGCCTTAATCTGCTGTCAACTTTTTTTTCTATCTACTGTCTTCTGATCCATATTCAAATGACTAAGTCTTCCCTCTCTTTAAATGAAAATGATACTGAAAGATCATGTTCCATAACCTATGGCTCCCCAGTACATCGCTCCTTCTATATCCTCAGTTCCACTGTCTTCAGTGCACTCAGTCTGATGTTACCTGGTACCCTGAAACAGTGGTAGTGGTGTTGCTTTTAAAGGATTGACAGAGGGGAGCAAAAAGGGGATGGATGTAATATAACAACAATAAAATTTTAAAAAAAGGGTGCTTTTCAAGCTAAACCATTCTCATTTCTTAGCATCTTACCACATGCGTGGACATGCCTTTCTTCTTCTTGCTGGTGTTCCTTCTCTAGTTCTTCACAGGCTTCTTAGTCCTCCTGGGAGTTCTTTGCCTTTGGTTTGTCTCAGCATACTGCCCTAGAAATTCTTCTCTCTCAGTATACTCTCACCTAGGCATCATCTACAACATGACACCATGAAAGCATACATGACAGACAGCTGACATCCAGAGCCATGCCCACCTGCCCACTGGTCATTTCCACGTACATGTGTAACTCCACATATTCCAAGGGGAGTGAACCATCTTCACCCTGTGTTCTGTTTCCCTGTCCCCAAGAATCAAAGAGTAGCACATACCGAAGAACTTGGGAGTCATCCTTTAATAATTCTTTTCTTTATCTCCTACATTAAATCAATCACAAGTCTTCCCTCCTGAATTTTTCTCATCTCTCCATTGACCATCCTTTCTTGTTTTCTTTACAGACACAGTGTGCTAAATGCTCATCTCACCACAAAAACTGTCCTCAACCAAACTGATTTTTCTCACAGCAACTGAAGTTACACTTCGAAAGGACAAAGCAATTGTATCTCTGCCCTGTTGAGAACACTTCAGTAGCTCCGCATAACCTCAGGGGAAATCGCAAGTTTTTTAGCCTGACTTGTAAAGTCATTTATTATCTATTTGTGAAATCACTTATTATCTATTCCTGGCTCACCCCTCTCTCATCTCTCAGAATCTCCTTTGCTTCCTGCACTGCAATCATATTAAAGTTATTTCTACTTCTCAACTCTGCTCTTCTGTCTCTTATCTGCAGGTTTTCCTCATTTGTACCATCCATCTCTTCCTTCCATGATCCATCACCTTGCCCTCTCCCATTTAGTCCCCAGTTCTCAGTGTGGCGCTCATTTCCTCTGGAGGTTTCCCTATTCCTTTCCCCAGCCAGCTGAGTTAAGGGACTCATCCTTGTGTTTTCAAAGCTTCTAAACTACCTTGCTCAGAGCTAAGCGTTGAAATTGTGTGATTACTGGTGAGAATGGTATGAGACTGCTATTTGTGTCAGGTTCACTATTTCCCCCTGACATGAAGCACAGTGTACAAAGAACGTTTAAGAATTATATTTACATTAGCCTCGGCCGGTGCGGCTCAGTGAATTGAGTGCCAGCCTGTGAACCAAAAGGTCACTGGTTCAATTCCTGATCAGGGAGCATATCTCAGTTGCAGGCCAGGCCAAGCCCCCACTTTGGGGTGTGCAAGAGGAAACCAATAGATGCATCTCTTACACATCATCAGTTCTCTCCCTCTCTCTCCCTCCCCCTCTAAATAAATAACTAAATAAAACCTTAAATAAGAATTTTATTTATATTAAAACTTGTTGAAAAGTTCCATTCCAATGTTTGAAAAGCCAAATGTAAAAGTTTTTTAGCTGAGAAGAAATGTTTCTGTATAGGGATGTCTGCCAGGCATTTTTACTTTCTGGTGATTTACTGTCATTACATTCCTTTAGGTTCCTGCTTTGCCCCCTGCCTTCCTCCTGAACTCTCCCAAAACGAGAGAAGCATGAGGTAAGCGATATGATAAGATACAAATGATAGGACAAAGAACCAAATAAATATATTTTACATTCCCTGCCAGAAAGCAAAATTGGAGACAGTATTCTCTGTCTTTATGATTTCACATGATCAGCTACACTTTATATTTCTTACATTTTAGGATCTGGAGGATTTTGGGCTTCACCTATGAGAAATGTCATTCCAGAAAGGGTGAGATACCAAAAGTGTCACAGGATCGGGCCTTGGATGGCAACACCAGGAATTGTTATGTGGTTAAACAGTATTAATTGACACCAACCCCCTGGTGTCACATAATACATAACTACAACTTCACTTCAAGAATTCCATCATAAATAGGAACAAGATTAATGACCTCAATTTTAACTTCATCTACTTGCTAGTTGTGATTGTCCATAAATTTTACCCAGATCAGAAGATTTTTTTCTATGGAAACTAGTCTCTTAAGATTAGATCTCTGGAGTAATCCCTTCATCCAGATGCCACATATTGATGAAGGTCCTCTATGTAGTAAGCTTGGAAACTGCATGTTCTGTTTCCTCTTGGAGAGTCAGAATACACGTCAGCCTACTACAGGCTCTGTGACATGTACAGTCATCTGTGAAACTTGGCATTTCCTGTACATATTAAATCACAGAAGGTTTTTCCTTTAAATTTATTCCTTTGCTGAAGAATGCAGTTTGGAAAATACTGATTAGGCTCCTTTGGGTTTTGTATTTCTACTTTGCAGCACCCTTTGTACTAGCCAGATTCCCTATATTTGCCAGAAGTTATATAAAGTAATAATAGTGATAACAGCTAATATTCAGTGAGTATACTGTGCCCCAGGCATTATTTTAAGTGCTTTATAGGTATTAGGTCACTAATCTTCCAACTAATCCTAGGAAATAGATATTTTGCAACCCACATTATGTAGACAAGAAAACTAAGAGACAGAGTTAGTTATTTTGCCCAAGGTCACACAGGTAATGGGTGGAACTGGAATTTGAATGCAGGCAGTGCGTTTCAAGAGTCTGGAATCAGTATCATTCTTAGTGGCTTCCCTACTTTACCCTCTATTATAAATCTCCAGAACTTGACCCATGCAGAGTACCTGGAAAAGAATAGGCTTTTATAAATGTTTGATGCTACATGAATCATCTAGCATCCTATCTTTGATAAATAAGCTAACTTTCATCCTACCTATATCATTTCTAACAATGCAGCTGATTAGAATGAACTGAAATAATGACCTTCTCCTTTCCAACCCTCTCCCAAGGCCAACTCTGCTGGTTAGTTAAGGAAATAGAGCAGGAATTATGTACTAGCATGAAGCCAGCACCTGGTCGGCTTCTTCAGATAATGTGCCAGAACCCAGCTTGAAAACATGGTATAGCCATGGGTCACAAAACAAACACAGACATCACAGAACAGACTGCCAAAGGATGACAAACATTTGAATATAAATTAAAAAAGCTTTGCAGACACAGCATAACAAAAATCCCAATTAACAAAACTAACCATATGCTACTACCAGAATGGTTGGACACAGTATAAAACACACACACACACACACACACACACACACACACACACACACTAAATGCAAAGAAATCTCAGCTGAAACAACTTCATCATACAAACTGGAGCCACTGCCAAACACATACTGCTATGATCAAAGAGTCACTTTATATGTTACCCAATAAAATATCTATAAAAGTATAGTCACCCTGAAACACTGAAAAAGTGGTCATAGAAGCTGTAGCAAAACAATATACTTTTGGATGTTTTATTCCTTCCCGTTGAAAGAATTGTATTTAGTTAGCAATATTTTTAATATTGTGAAGTGGTATGAAGAGCATGAACTTTATAATTTTTCTTTTTTAAGTATATTTTATTGATTATACTATTATAGTTGTCCCAATTTTTTCTCCTTTGTCCCCCTCTGCCTGGTACCCCCAGTCCCTCCTGTGGTCCCCTCCTTAGTCCATGTCCATTAGTCATACATACAAGTTCTTTGGCTTCTTTTCAATTTACCTTACTATTCTTAATATCCCCATGTCTATTTTATACCTATTAGTTATGCTTCTTAATCACTCTCTCTTGCCCCCTCCCCCCCTCCCCTTTGACAATCCTCCATATGATATCTGTATCTATGATTCTGTTCCTGTTCTAGTTGTTTGCTTAGTTTGTTTTTGTTTTCTAGATTCAGTTGTTGATAGTTGTGAGTTCATTTTCATTTTACTACTCATAGTTTTGATCTTCTTTTTCTTAAATAAGTCTCAACATTTCATGTAAAAATGATTTGGTGATGCTGAACTCCTTTAGTTTTACCTTGCCTGGCAAGCAGTTTATCTTCCTTCCATTCTAAATGATAGTTTTGCTAGAAAGAGTGATCTTGGTTGTTGGTCCTAGCTTTTCATCACTTTGAATACTTCTTTCCAGGCCCTTCTTGCCTGCAACTTTTTTTTTTTAAAGAAATCAGCTGATAGTCTTAAGAGAAATCCTTTGTAGGTAACTCTTCCTTTGTGCAGTTTTTTTTCTTAAGATTTTATTTTATTTTTTATTTTTAGAGAGAGGGAGAGAGGCAAAGAGGGAGAGAAACATCAATGTATGGTTGCCTTTCACCTGCCTCCAGCTACGGACCTGGCTGGAGATCTGGCTTGCAATCTGGTTATGTGCCTTGGCTGGGGAATCAAACCAGCAAACTTTGAGTTTTCAGGCTGGCACCTTATCCACTGAGCCACCAGCCAGGGTCTTTTGCAGCTTTTAAGATTCTTTCTTCATCTTTAACCTTTAGCATTTTAATTATGATGTGTCTTGGTGTGGTCTTTCTTGGGTCTAGCTTGTTTGGGACTCGCTGATCTTGTGTATCTGTTTCCTTTGCCAAATTAGAGAATTTTTCCTTTATTATTTTTTTGAATAAGTTTTAAATTTCTTGCTCTTCCTTTTCTCCTTCTGGCAATCCTATGATTCAAATATTAGTATATTTAAAGTTGTCCCAGAGGCGCCTAAGCCTCTCCCAATATTTTTCAATCCTTATTTCTTCATTCCGTTGATTTAAACCCTGGCTGTCTTTCCTTCACCATTGGTTTTGTGTGGATTTTTCTTTTTGTAGCTTTCATTTCTTCCCTTATGCATTCACCATATTTAATAATTTCTATGAGCATTGTTACCACCAGTGTTTTGAACTCTGTGTCTGTTGAGTTGACTATCTCCTTACTGCTTGATTCTCCCTCTAGAACCATAGTGTGCTTCCTTTTTGGACCATACTTCTTTGTCTCCTCAATTTGACAGGCTCCTGTGTTTGCCTCTGTGTATTAGGTAGAGCTATCATACCTGTTATGTTGTAAGGGGTGGAGTTGTAGGTATTCATCAGTGCTAGGTGACCTGTTTCACTGCCTTGTGGTGCTGTATGTGGGGGAAGGGGTCAAAGAGTGAACAATGCTGCCTGCTTGGAACTTACCCCTTGTCCAGTCACTTCAGCCACTTCACATATGCATCTGGCTTCCCTCTAACTGTTGTACTGGTGATGGTTCCCAGAGAGGGTGGGTTTGCAGACATTTTAGCACCATTGTGGCCTCTAAGTGGACTCTTATGAGAGATGGGCAGTTTCTTCTGCTGCCCCAACACCCACTGGTTTTCACAGCCAGAAGCAATGAAGCTTTATTTTCTTGGTGCTGGAACTGTGAGCTGCATGGTCTGGCCTGGGACTGATATCACTCCCCAGTTGCCCCTCAAAGCTTTTCTCTGCCACACATGAAAAATGAGGGACTGCTTGTTCCATAGACCTTTGTTTCAGACATGCTGCCACCATACCATGTCCTCCTCTCCTCTGCTCCCTGGCTCCACCCCTCCCACCCACCTGCATGAGAATTACTTCTTTATATTGTTTTTTTTTTATTTCCATGCAGTTCAATTTTCTGGTAGTTATGGTTGTTTTCTGTTTTGAGATAGACTACATGGTTGTGGAAGGAGGCAAAGCATGTCTACCTACACCTCCATTTTGGCTGGAAGTTTGAGCATGAACTTTAGAAGTAGATAAGCTGGATTTAAATTCTGGCTGTATAACTTGCTAAAGGTGTGATTTTTGCAGGATAGTATAAGAATAAGTTACTACATATGGAAATGGGGGGTAAGATGACTCATTTCTTCCCACTTTTGTCAGGATTGAAACGGATGCTGTAGGTAAAGGGCAAAGCACAATGTTTGGTGAAGAGTATGCGTATACTTCATAAGTAAGAGCTATTCATCTTTGTTATTTAAAGTCATGTATATTCCAGGATATCAATTGGAATGTACATTTTAACTTGTTTACTGTTTGGTTTAAGCAAATACAAGAAAATTCTATTTTGGAGAATTCTGTCCTTGCTATTATATTATTGCAACAATAGTGGCAGTGCTAGGTCATAAAATATTTATTCATATCTCCCTTCCTTCCTTCCTGTCTTTCTTCCTTCTTTCCTTCCATAGTTCCTGAATACCATTTGGGCACAAGTGAACTCTACATTGGTGCTGAAGATTTAAAGCTAATTGAGACACAACAATCCACCTTCAAGATGCTCCTTGATTGGTGGTAAAGACATTCAGAATGGGATATAATTGTAATAAATATGGTCAATACTAAAATAGATGTATGTTTGGAACACCAGGAGAATGTTCTTAATTTTGTCTGAGAGGTTTACTAAAGAGTCCTTTGAACTCAGATATGGAAGGGTCAGTGGTGACTTCAGGAGAAAATATGTATTTGGAGACATATTAATGTTTATTCCACTTATTGAAACTCTGTAGGGAAAACGATAGACAGTTGTTTTCTAGGACAATTCAACTAACTTCTAATTGTTCCACACAGAAAGAATTTTCCAATTTTAAAGCTTATTCCTCTCCCCATCCCCCAGCCTCCACAGAAGAATTTTTAAGATGTAGATATTTAAGACCGAATGTGAACTTCAGAGCTATCTAGATTTGAGGATAATTTTCCCTGATCCTTTCTAGATGTGGGCCTTAGGGAAGTCATTTAACTTTTTTGAGCTTCAATTTCCACCTGTAAAATCAGAGATTATGCCTTATTAGTCATGGGCTGTGTGTGGTTACAATTAGGTGGGCCTCAAGAAATTGAGAAATAAGGTGATCAAATTGTTATTAGAATTTTAATATATAATATTTCAGAGCAGCATCCAAGGGATTCTTGAAAGGCAGTAATCCCTCTCAGGACACACTGCAGAATTGTGTGGTATTATGTGGCAGTGCGAGTGAACACTCTGAATTAAGGAAAGAAGGTATCCATTGGTAGAGGAGGTGGTTAGTCATGGATTCATAGAAAATGTGGTCATTAGATCAGAGATTAGCATTGCCCACTCGACTGTACAGGGAAAGTGCTTAATATATATATATATATATATATATATATATATATATATATATATATAATTACTGAAGTGAATGAATATTAACTTGTCAGTAATTTAGTCTCTTATGAATGAGCAGAGCCAGTTTGATCAGAGTGGAAAGTTGATCCAATCACATTTCAAAAATGATCAAGATAAGAGTCAGGGAACCTGCAATGAGGGTAATTCACCCAGGCAGGCTCCACATGCTGGTTTCTGCCTGGAAAATCATGCAGTCTAACCATGTCACCTCCACTGGGATATCAATTAGACATATCAAATATGATATATCTGAAAGCAAATTTCACTTCTCTTACATTTCAGGATGATGTGCCCTAGGATGCCCCCATGATTTCTGCCTCAATCCCCTCCCATTGAGTGTGAGTGGGACCTGTGGCATGCTCTGTGCTCTAGAATATGGTATAGGTGATGGGATATAACTCCTGTGATATGTTATGTGGTAGTATAAAGGAATAAAGTGCCTAACAAGTTGGCCTTGCATTCATCAAAGGGAAAATTACCCTTGGTAGTTCTGTACTACTAGGTAAGCCTATTATGAAAGGACCTCAACATTTCCTGTATTAGAGAATTCAAATAGCATAGACACTTGTAATCTCTGTTGCTGGTTTTGGAGAAACAGCTGGCATGAGTCTACTGCTGCAAGGAAAGGAATTCTGCCAAGGAATTCCTTTAAGGAATTCTTAAAGCCGAGGAGGCTTTAAGAAGAGAACGTGAACCTTTCAGCTTCATGAGACTCCAAAGAGAGGACTTCAGTGGCAAATTGTTGTAAACAATAGAAAACAAATGCATACATCATGTTCAACCCATAAGCAAATCTTGACAGTGACCTCTTAAACATATCCAAAATTTCATCCCTTCTTTATACTCTTACCTTTCCCTATTTAATCAAAGCCTCCAGTATTTATTGCTTGGGTAATTGTAACAGATTGCTAATTGGTCTTTCTACTTCTACCCTCAGATCCCAACTCTTCTTTTCTCTAAGCAGCAGCCAGAGATTTCCTTTTAAAACACAAATCGTGATATACTTTTTCCCTATTAACACCCAGGCAACCATATTGAGAGTCCTTTGCTATAAGCCGAAACCACAGAGCTGTCCTTCCTCTTTCCAAGATCCTGCCAATGATTGCCACCCATTGGCCTTGCAAGTCAAGTTCCTCACTAGAGTCTGCAAGGCAGTATATGAGCTTGCCTCCAGCTACCGCTCTGACCTCACATTCTATTGTTCTTCTGTTTCTATTTGTAATGCCACACTGACCCTGTTTCTCAGCTTTATGAAGGTCATTTGTGATTCTTTACAAATTTACATCTATAAGTAATCTCTTTGTATTGACTTTGGCTTCTAAAGGAAAAAATTAAGAATATATACATATGAAAATATATTAGGGAATATTACTCAGGCTTTTTTTAAGGCTTTAAGCAACCACTACACATATATGTTAATCCCAGTTTTTGGACTTCTTTGTAATGATATAAGGGGACTCAAAGCATGAAGAGCCATACCTACAGATTTTTGCAGAATTGATGTTGAACCAATTATTTAGAATTGCTTTGCTTTAGTTTTTTCATCTCTAAAGTAGGGATTATTACAATACTAAATGGTTGAATTATTTTTTTTTACGGTTTTATTACTTTTAGAGAGAGGCAGAGAGGGAGAGAGGCATCAATGTATAGTTGCTTTTCACCTGCCTCCAACTATGGACCTGGCTGGAGACCTGGCTTGCAACCTGGTATTGTTGCCCTGGCTGGGAATTGAGCCAGCGACCTTTGGGTTTGCAGGCGGGCACCTTATCCCCACCAGCCAGGGCTTAGTGGTTGAATTATTGAAGGGAATAAAATCACTTAATTCATGTAGCGTAGACCCGTGTCTGGTATAAGATAAACATTCAACTCCATTAGCTCTTTAAATGACTATTAATTAGGTTATAAATAGTACCAATCAGGAAAATAGAATCACTGAACATATCATGGGAATGAGCTCTTGCTATAGCAACAAGAGCACCCACAAACAGGAGCAAGTGAAGGTCTGAAAGAGGAGGGAAGTCACAATCAGAGAAAGACATGGACTAAGACTCAATATATATAAAGGGTTAACTTGAGGCTGTATTTTCCAGAGAGTTTCTGAGGACAAAGAAAGTAGCTTTTCCTGCTAACTCTGGCCAACTCCATGTGGGAGGTAGAGCAGGCAACTGCATACCTATTGTATGTTGTGTTGGCTCTTTGGCATTGCTTAGCATGGAAACCCTGGGGACTGAGAGTTGAGAAAAGGTGGGTGCCCACAGCTCTGGTTTCTGAGCAGTTTTGGCAGAAATATTCTCTCTGCTGTTGCCTGTACCCAGGCAGGGTGGGCCCAGCTGGAGAGAATGTCCAGGCAGTGCCTTCTGGGAACAAGGGCATTGTGAGGCAACAAGTGTTTATTTTGTGTTCCTCTGTTTATACTCACTACGGGGACTCACATCCCCACTATCTGGTCCTCTCGTACCCGTTCTACCACTGCAGACTGGCTCTCTCCTTGCCCCACACTTCTGCTTATTTGTTCATTCTGGTACCACATGTCTTCTATTTACTTTTTTCCGTATACCTTCTGCTTTAGCCACCATTAGATTATCTTGGTATCTCTTGGTATCAACAGGATTTTTTTCTTGGTTCAGTTAATTAAATTTGTCCCTTTAAAGCAAAGATCTTGCATTAGGCCACTCCTTGGGTCTCTGATCAGTATATAGCTTGACTGTCCTTATACCAGGCTTCCTGCCCTGGTCAAATCTGCTTTGGCCTAAGAATAAGTTATGGGATCCATGTGCAGTTGACCCTTTGGTTCAGTAGTTAGGTTTTTTGTAGGACAAATGATGTGGTTGGCTATTCTATATAATACATTCTTTAGAAAACATAGGGGTGCCAGGTACTATACAAAACACCTGTATGCCATTTAATGTGATACTCAAAACAACCTTGTAATTTAGATTTTCTTAAAAGTTTTCTTTTCTTTTTTGAAGGAAAACTTAAGACTTATAGAGGCAGACAGAGGTCACATACCTGGAATGTGGTGGCAAGACATTTGAAAATGAACTGTTGGCCTCTGTAATGCACCCTGGAATCTGATCATGCTTCTTAGAAGCATGATGTTGAATACCTTTTCAATTTGATGTCAGTAAATATCTGAGATGGTTATGTTGTGTTGAAGCAGCTAAAAGCAGACTAGGGAAAGTTGTACTTTTAATAAAGCCCTTCACTGGGGCAAATAAAGCATTTGGGGTTATCAATAAATTATTCTAGCATGTCTAGCCTGCAATCCATGAACTCAAAAAGAGTATACTAAAATTGTGCCTGCTTCAGCAGCACATATACTAAAATTGGAACAATACAGAGAAGATTAGCACGGCTGCTGTGCAAGGATGACATGCAAATTTGTGAAGCATTCCATATGCAAAAAAAAAGTATACTAAAATTAACCACATGCTTACCTTTCATACTTTGCAATCCCTTACATACATACCTAGGGAAATATATTTTTTTTATTAAATTTTATTTTTTATTTTTTAAAGATTTTATTTATTATTTCTAGAGAAAGGGGAAGGGAGAGAGGCAGAGAGGAAGAGAGACATTAATGTAAGGTTGCCTTTCACCTGCCTTCAGCTACGGACCTGGCTGGAGACCTGGCTTGCAACCTGGTTATGTGCCTTGGCTCGGGAATCAAACCAGTGACCTTTGGGGTTGCAGGCTGGTGCCTTATCCACTGTGTCACCAGCCAGGGTGGGAAATATCTTTACTTCTTATTCTGAAATCTATTTTGAATGTTTGAGAAAACATAATGTAACCTTTCAGAAACCTCTTGCCTTCAGTAATTTTGAAAACAGCTCAATGCCTCCTTCATGAAGAAACAGCTATCATGTTAATAATTTGAAAAGACTGAATTGAAATTTATTTGCTGGTTCCACTGCATAGCATAGTAAGTACCTCCAGAGGGCAGCCCAGCATGGCAACTTTAATACCTGTAGGAAGTACTGGGGGATTAATGGCAAAAGGAGACAATGTCAGACTATTTATTATGTATGTAAATAACATTTGGCTTCTTTTCCTTTGTTTAAAAAACACATTCCATACATTCCTTGTCTTTCATCCATTAGCTCCCAGTCCTCCAGGCTGGCACTTGTTTTACATGGCTTGAATTATTTTACTGAAGAAGGAATGTTTTATCACTTTAAGAAAAGAACTTTTTTTTCATTGCTGTTTGGATGTTCTTATCATTCAATAATTAGCCACTCCTCCAGACAAGGATTTCAAAACGAGAGTGATGATTTGCTATGGCATCTTACAGTTCCAGCCATTAGTGCTCAACCAGCTGAAACTACAAGACTAAAAATAATGCAATTAAGTCACAACAGTATACTTTGAATCAGTGCTGAACAGATGGTAAAGTATCCTTTATTCATCATGAATTAATGTTCATTTAGCGCCCACAGAGAATGACTTTGGGTTCCTGCTTCTTGAAGACAGAGATAAACCTTCCCCAGCAATGCAGTCTTGCTGCTGACAAACCTTCGGATCTGGAAGAGTTTTATAAAATAAGTCAACCTTGGAAATGGGAACAGCAAAGGCTTCAACAGAAGGTAGGCAATCTGATGAGTGTGAGGGAAGGAATAGGAATAGAAGGAAGGAATGAGGGGGGAAGTTTAGGAATAACAGCTCCTGTAGGAAAGGAAAATAATGAAGAACTAAATGAAAATTGCCCCTGAATGTTACTGAAAGCCTGAATGGAGGTACATAATGAGAATTTATAGTCAGGCCAACTTCCATGGTTTTATTTCTTTTCTGATAATTACTAGCGGCTCAGAAGTGGGAGTGGGAAGTGATCAAGAAGGGATGGTCAGGTTTTCCCAGACTTTATAAGTGGTCAAGTGGGCATGGCAGAAAGACAGAGTGGTCCTGTTTGAGTAGGTTGAGTGCAAGTGGAATCCAGGCTGTGGAAGGTCAGTGGAGCTAGAAGGCGGAGAATAACACTTGGGCTGTAAGGCAGGATGTGCCCTAAGAACACTGTGTGTTCCCTGACTGTGGTCTCTACCTTCGTACTCAAGTGAAAGTAGAGTTAGACTTTTCATTCCACTTCATACATAAAAGTTATGTTCAAGGACTCACAACATTCTTTAACCAAATGTGCTGTTTGGCCAGATGTATAAATATGACTCAGCTGCAGACCCCTAGGGCAAGGTGTGTACGGCACACATTCTCAGGTACGCAGGGCACGATAGAGGGATAGCTCATCAAGGTGAATGTAGTTCATGGCTGGAGAATGTTGCCCATTTCTGTTAGGTTCTGCATGTGTGCCCCTGACATTAGTACTTGTTATTCTGTTTGGTTCACGTGATTCAGACAATGGCGAGGCAGAGAGGTTGGGAGATGGGACTTTGGGCTGTGGAGTCCGTCACCTGGGATCCAATCCTGGTCCAACCCTATCTCTAGTTGTGGGATCTAAAAGAGCAAGTTTCTTAACCTCTCCCCAGTTCAGTGTTCTATCTGTGAAATGGGATGGGTGCTAGTGCATGCCAGACCGTGTTGTTAGAGGGATGGAGCAGTTATACAACATCTATCCTCAAAGTATCAGGGTGCAAACTGTTTTAATTATGTTGACATTGGCTTGATACATGGGGGACAGACCTCCTATGAAACACCTCAACTAGAATGGAAATCTAGTGTATAAAACTCATTTAACTAGCTATGATAATGGTGGCAGTGATGATTAATTCCGTAACTACCGGAAGTTAATGAAACTGCATAAGAAATACACCAATCATTTTCTTGAGGTGAAATGAGTGGGGAACTTGGGTCTTCTGAACGTAAGCAGGACACAATTAATGGTTATAATGATAAAATATCCGTTTTTTCATGAATAGTATATCAATTAAATGTCTGGTCTAAATTTTCACATAGTGCATTCAGATAAAAAAAAAAATTAACTTCCAAGAGACAATGAAATTGTTCACTAGCTTTTATAAAAATTCAGATAAAACATATTGATTCTTAATTCAATTCGCTACAGTCTCATTGTAGAAAAGTATAAAACAAAAGTATAAAAATAAAACCTTCATAATCCCATTGTCCACATGTAATCATAAATAGGTACAAATAACCAGGGATATTTTGATCCTTCTGAGCCCTTTTCAATGCATACTCATCTATCTCTTCCAGTTTAAAGGAATTTGTTACAAATATTAAAATGCTTAGAAGTCCAGGCCAGGCTAACTAGAAAGATCAATCATACCCATTAAGAATTGGAACATAAAGAAGACACATTCGAAAAAGAATTACTATAAAATATAGAATGAGCAAAAGAAGGATGTTCAGCCAACACCTAAATTTTCTTTATCACACTTATGCTTTGTCACATCTGAATATTGGTCAGTTTTAGTGTCTAGTTTGATGGTTTAGGGCAGATTGTTAGGATGGTTACAAGCTAACTTGGAGTTGAGACAGGAACTATAAAGAGACTGGCTGAAACAGGCTCTGGTCTTCTCTTCAGCTTGTGATATAAATATCAACCGTTCAGCTTGAATGGATAAATACTATGACCTTTTAAATGAATGGAGATGAGGGAAACTTCTATAGTAATTATTCATATCACATAAAAGTTGCTATAACCAGAGCTGTTAAATTCTGCATCTGCAAATGATTCGCTGAGCCATTAGTCGCATTTTTGCCTGAAAGACATTGTATAGTTCTGATTCTATGTCACAACTGTGTTAAGTTGTAGTAACTGATAGAAATGCAAAATAATTTTTGTCTATAGACATGCAAACAAATTCCGTACTTTTTAGTATCAATTCATTTAACTGGCTGTTACACACAACAATTTTCTCATTAATGAGTTAAATAAAATTTTAACACATGTTCATTTTCATATTTGTATGAATAACAATTTTATCATTTATTATTTTTTAAAAATTATCTTCTGACCAGGTATTTGTTTTCTCTATATTAACAATCCAACATAGGTGTTTGTCTTCTGTGTGGCAGGAGAAGTAGATACTCGTCCTTTCTCATAATTTCATTTTTAACTACATATTCAAAAGGTACAGCTCCTTGACATTTAGAATGTGCCACTAAAGTGCTCTTGAATTTCCCACAGCAGCATACAATTTTTTCAACCACTGTTTTTTTTTTTTTTTTGGTTGGCTTATTTCAGCAAAAAATTAGGAGGGTGCATGTCTTCACTTACGCTGCCATAACAAAAGACTGTGAAAGGAGGGGCTTAACCACAAATATTTATTTCTCACAGTTTTGAAGAGTAGTGCCCACATGGCCAGGTTCTGGGGAGGGCATCCTCCTGGCTTGTAGATAACTGCCTTTTCTCAGCAACTCACGAGGCTGAAAGGATAAACCCTGGTCTCTTCATGTCCTCAGATGAGCACCTGCCTCACCATGGTTACCCCATCCTTATAACTTTATCCCTCCCAAAGGCCATAACTTCCAACATCACCACATGGGGGATTAGGGCTTCAGCATGTGGGTCCAGGGGAGACATTTTCAGTAAGAAAACCAAATATACCCATTTAGGGGGTATCTCATTCTCAAAGATCTCTGCTAGTAGAAACTGAAATTTTCTCTTTGATATGGGAATAGTTTAGGAAATTTTTAGTTGTATTATATTTCTTTATTCTTTTTGTCTCTAGAATTTTCATACACATTTGCTTTTAAATTACTGATATTAATGCCTTGTGAGTGAGAAAAAGTTCTGGTAGGACTATTGTGACTTTATTTACAATCAATGCAATTATTTTAGTAAATGTTTTTTTGTTTTTGTTTTTTAGCTAGATGAAAACAATATGACATCAATAGGCTATAAAATATATTGTTATATATTTGAAGTATTTAAATAATATTTCTCAAATGCCCCCATCTCTACCTTACCAAATTAATCATTCCACATAATTTAGAGTTCAAGTCTTCTTTTTCTCACCCTCAGAGAGAGAGACAGAGGGGAAAGGGTAGAGATTTTATTTATAGACATTTATTTAAGGGATTGGCTTACATGATTGCAGAAGTGGTAAGTCTGAAATCTGTAGGGAAGGTAGGCAGGTTGAAAATTCAAACAGGAGTTATGCTGCATCTATTACCACAAAATCTGCAGGGCAGGCTAGGAGGTTCAGAAATAAAGCAGGATTTCTATGTTAATGTGTTTGAGTCAGAATTCCTTCTTCTTGGGAATCTTTCTTCAGTTCTTGCACTTAATGCCTTCAGTTGTTTTGATGAGGCTCCCTATTCGACTAAAGTCAACTGGCTGTAAATGTAAATCACAGCTACAAATTATCATCACAGCAACATCTGGACTGGTGTTTGACCACACACCTGGACACCATAACTTAGCCATCACACCCCCTAACTCAGAGAGAAGCTCTTGTAAAATGCTTTCTGTCTACTTTATCTTCAGATGCTAAGAGAAATGTTAAGATTTATTGTGAATATTGTGCTTTTAAAAAACAATGTTCTTGTTAAACCATCATCAATAAAGTGCAAGTTACTTTGGTAACTTTAAATAGATTATGGCAAGAGAATATAATAAACTACTTCTCTAGATATGACTCTAGTCAAAAGAAATAAAAAGTTCCTGAAATTGTGAATGACTGATAGATATTGAACATTTACAAGTTTCGAAATAATAGTAATGAAACTTATGGTTCTTTACATTGATATAGAACAATTTCTAACTTTTATTTTGTTTTGTAATTCTAGTTCACTGTTGGTAGGAATGCAGACTAGTGCAGCCACTGTGGAAATCAGTATGGAATTTCCTAAAAAAACTAAAGATGATACCGCCTTTGATCTAGTGATTCCACTATTAGGATTATACCCAAAGAATCCTGAAACACCAGTTCAAAAGTACTTATACAATCCTATGTTCATAGCAGCACTATTTACAATAGCCAAGTCTTGGAAACAGCTTAAGTATCAATCAGTGGATTAATCGGTAAAAAAACAAAAAAACAAAACTGTCGTACTTTTACAAAATGGACTACTATGCAACAGAAAGAAAGAAGGGACTCCTACCTTTGCAACAGCATGGATGGAACTGCAAAGTATTATGCTAAGTGAAATAAGCCAGGCAGAGAAAGACAAATACCATATGATCTTACCTAATACAGAAAACTAATGTAATTTCCATAATAGCCTTATAACTGTTGAGTGAACTCAAAAGGAGTCCAAAGGCTTTGCAAGAAACAGAGACTTATTCAGGGGTCTTAGAGTTTGCAAACTGTAAACACAGCTGGGTTGAAACCCAGTATAATTCCAAAGAAGAAAGAAAAGTTAAAAATTGCTATAGTAAAAAATAAATCTTTGAGAATTATTAGCTCTGCATTTTTAGTCTTAGGATTGGTTCAGGACTATGATCAGTCAGATGTCAGGCAGTCTGGATGGTACAAGATGGGTTTTCAGGATGTCTGGTCACATCTGGTGGCCTGGATCATGGGTGGGTGTATATGTGAGTCCGTCCTTGGGTGGAGGGTGATTAGGTGGCCTGAATAAATGAACTCTGCAGGGGATAATCAGGGGATACAGCGGTGTATCCAGGCATTGATGCAGGAGCAGACATTTCAAGAGTTTAAGTTCTCAGGCTAGTTACAACAAGAATAGAGTCTTTCCTTATGCTGCAACCCTGGAAATGTTAATAATTTTAGCAGCTTGGTTTAGCAGTTTATTTATTCCCTTTTGTCACTTTTTTCCTCAAAATTATTTAAATATATGAGGTCTATTCAGAAGGTATCCAGCCTTGTAATCTGAAAAATTGAGACATTTATCCAAGAATATACAAGACACAAGAAGCATTGACATGGGATAATAACTCCTTAGTCCTTTCAAAGTAGGCACCTGGGACCTCACACTGTTCTCTTAATTGCCATCAGCTGCCCTATCATATTTCTCTGAATCTCATAGATGGTCTGAAATCTCTTCCCTTTCAAAGGTGATTTTAGTTTTGGAAAAAGCCAGAAGTCATGGGGCACTTTTGTTTTGCTAAAAAACTCTGCATGAGATGTGATGCGTAAACGGGCACATTGTTGTGATGAAGCTGCCCATCACCAGTTGCCAATAGTTGCAGCCTTCTGAAACACATGAATAATTTCCTTAGAGGAATGTTCAAGCTTAATACAAAATTAGATGCAGATTTGTTGCTTTACCCGCTCAGTCATTTTGAATGCAGTGGCCACACATGCCCACTCAATGGCATCTGCCACCCCCCACTGACTAGTACAGTGAAGTCGTCATTGTTCAAACATGTGCATTCTAGTCCACTTTCCTTGGCTGCCAGGTTACATTGATGTCTTGCAAACTGTTCTCATTATATTAACAATGGTCAGACATTTTCTGGACAGACCTCATAGATCAGACATCTCTATTTTCGTAAATGTTAGCCAATGGTATCTTCTGCGGGTATAGCTCATCTCAACCACAAGTAAATGATGAAAAACAATGGGAAATATATTTTAACATATCGAAGTTAAAAGGAATAGTAATAAGAGTAAATTCTGAGCTGCTATGTTTCTTTAATGATAGAATAAACTCAGATGCAAAATTGAAAATTTAGTTTTGATTATTGCAACATCATAGTTTTTCAAATAAATTAGAGAAAAACATTTCAAAATTTCTCAGGCAATGACAGATAATACACTAAAAGTAACTTGTATTCAATGTGAAGAATAAATGAGTTTAAATATAAATTTTATCACCTAAGCTAATCTGACCACACTCATGAAATAAGTTATAGTTTTTACGTGTGCTTTAATCAACACACCAAAGCTATAAGGTATTGAATATCAGTAAGTCTTTTAGCATATTTTTTGGTGTTTTTCCCCCCTTTTTGGGAAGTTAGCTCTTCATTGGGAAATAGAGTGAAAGGGCCTGATTAGCGCAACAAAGAACACTAAAATAATTAAAGAATTGTGCCAAAGTTTAAGTCATTTCCAAGAATCATTTGTTTAGGAAAGCCTTCTCCCTTATTGATTTCTGGAATAATTTGGATTGTTATAGCCTCAGGGGTGTATAATTACCAAAGAACTAATATTTAAATACACTAGCAAAAGGAAAGCACATTTTCATTTTCTATCCATGACATTAAAAGACTTTCCTGAACAATGGATTATTTCTGCAGTGACAAGGGCATTTAATACGCATTAAATAAAGGGCATTTAACATTTAATTTTATTCTTTTGCAGTGCCTGCCAGTTGGTGTTCTTGATATAAACTACCCACACACATTTTTTTTTCACTTAAATTCGGGTATATACTCAGTGTTATGAACTGAATGTTGGTGTTCCTCATCCCCGGGTGTACATGTTGCAATCCTAAACCCCAGTGTGGTGGTTTTAGGAGGCTGGGACTTTGGTTGCCAATTAGGCTAACAGGGTAGAGCCCTCATGAATGAAGTGGTGCCCTTATAAAGAAGACTGATCCCCTTCTACCACATGAAAATAGCCTCAGCACAGTCAGGCAAAGTCATTTTGTTGTTGCTGCCCAGCATTATGAGAGAGTATTGTACTGTACATGGCTAGCCTCGGTGAAGATCAAAACTCAAAATTAGAAGTATATTTTCTACTGAATGCATATCACTTTTGCACCAATGCAAAGTTAAAGAATCGTAAGCCAGAGGTCATCTGTGTACATATACAGACCCCACCCTATCATGTGGGGGAGGTCTCTATCAACTCTCTAATGTGAACAATTTTGTCACTACTGTGTTCATTGCACCCCTGTAATGCCAAGATCTTTCCTTCTACGCTAGTGATTGCTTTGGTATAGTTGTTACCAAATGCATTTTGTCTTCCTTTCCTCCTTCTCCTTTCCTAACCCTATGCATGGAGGCTCTGATATTCTCCTCTGAACTCCTACATTCATCCCTATGTCAGCACTCATTTTGGCTTTGAATTACATTGGGGCTCTTACCTTAACTGTTTCAAAAATTTCCACCTTGCTCTTACAGTTAGACAGACATCCAGGCGGGCAAAAACCACATACATACTATAGTTCTGCCACATGCTTAGTAATGACTACTTGAAAGAGCAAATTTCATCTAGGCTATAAGATGCTATCAAGGAAACCACTGTTAATTAGGATAGATTTAGCCTATAATCAATTTATTAACCACAGCCAAACTTTTGATTTTAACCATCTAATTGACTACTTACCTAATTTCTCCTTGGATGTCTGGGAGGCACTGGAGAAACTCCCTGACTATGTGCGACCCCTTGACAGATGCTCTCATATTTATATCTACTTTAAAATTTTATTCTTTTGTGTAATCATTTGCTTAATATTTAATTGTCTCGTTGGACTACAACTCCATAGGGGCAGAGGGAATTACTGTTTTGCTCACTATTCTTTCAGACATATATGTTAGAAGAAAGGAAGAAAGGAAGGAAGGAAGAAGAAATTAAGAATTTTTCAGACTCTTGTGGAAATTCCAAAGGCTGTTAATCCCTTTAGATGTATGATTTGATGTTTCTTTGTAGACTGCATTAATATTTCCAAACAAAATTGCTTTTAATGTTTAACATGAAGACCAATTTCCATTTCAAAATGTGCCAGTTATCGAAAATGTCTTTGGTGGTATTACAAATGGTCTTGAAGCCTCCCCACGTGTGCTCAGCACTTAGTAACGGGTGTCTGTGACTGTCTCCTAAAAACTGCTTATCTGGTTGTCTTTAAACAAAAAGGGAAAAAGAAGCCCGGAGAAGTAATCATCACGCTGTGAGTAAAATAAGTGCAGCAAATAGCTCTATAAAACAATATTTTTAAAAGAGCCTTTGTTTGTTTTGTTTTGTTTTGTTTAATGTCCCAGAACCTTTCCCATGTGAATTAAAAAGAAAATGCAATAGACTGGGCAAAGTTGGTTAAGATGACTTCAGGACCAAACCATAAATGCAGGACCAAAACTGGGGGTTTGGGGTGGGCAATCCAGACGAACGTTCACATCCTAAATGACCAAGTGTGCATAGATATCGACATCCTTTTCTGGTCCCAGGTGGGACAGGATCTTCCCAAGGGGAATGCACACGGAAGGCTTACCCAGCTCTCTTGGAAACCACTTTCCATTGTCACTGCCCAGCACATCCCAAAATGTTGAGTATGACATGGATCTTCCAAATCTTGGGACCTCTGAGACAAGACGACTTTTCCTACATTTCTTAAGGAAGTGCTTTTCTCCCTGTGGGTATCAGATCACTCAATTATGCCATTTCTCCTGCCCGTGAAAGCTGGCAGGTACATCCTTTAGCTGAAGGTATCAGACTTGGAGCGGGGGTTCTTTAAAACTCAAATTTGAAAATGTCACTCCTGGACAGTGTGTTTCAATCATTCTAGGCCCCATAATTTGTTTTTATATTATTTTATTTAACTTTTAAGGCTCCGTTAGTGCTTCAGGTGGTTCACCCCAGGTGAACCTGCTATGGAAAACCCAGCATTTTGTAATCCTTAGCCCATAAGAGAAGTTGAATATACATAGGTTTTATTTTACTGATTATGTCTGCAGAGACTTGAACTCTTTAGCATACTTGTATCTCTTGAATTAAAAAATTTCCTTATTCCCCCGTTTTCAAGTGCAAGTTCTTTTCTTTTTAAAAAGATTTTAGGCCCTGGCTGGTGGTACAGTGGATAAGGCACCAGCCTGTGAACCCAAAGGTCACTGGTTCGATTCCCAGCCAGGGCAACATAACCAGGTTGCAAGCCAGGTCTCCAGCCAGATCTGGTAGCTGGAGGCAGGTGAAAGGCAACCATATGTTAATATCTCTCTCCCTCTCCGCCTCTTTCTTTTCCCCTCTCTCTAAAAATAATAAATAGGTAAAATCTTTAAAAATATATTTTATTTATTGTTTTTAGAAAGAGGGAAAGGGAGAGCGGCAGAGAGGGAGAGCCACATCAATGCATGGTTGCCTTTCACCTGCCTCCAGAGCTATGGATCTGGCTTGCAACCTGGTTATGTGCCCTGGCTGGGAAACTCTTTTCTTTTCTTTTTCCCCTTTTCTTCAACTAATTTTCCCTCTCAGGCCATCCATCCTCATTTCCTGAGAGCTCTGACCACAGCATTTCTGTTCTTTGGGGCATTACTTTTCCTGGTGTTCATGTTTTCCTGCTTTTAAATATATTGCAATTTTCTAGTTCGGAAGAACATTGTTAACTGTTACCTTCAGTTGAGGGTTGGGTGCAAAGTAGGATAAGGAAGGCTGATACAGAGAAATCTTTGCCCATCTTTACTCACAGTCTTCCTAAAACTGTGCTTTCCAGGTCAGGTTATGATGGGTTCTCTGTTATGGTGCAGCTAGTCAAAAGACAGAAACTACTCTAGACTTTCTAGCATTCGGAGTTACATGGAGTTGAACTTGGGGTATTTATCCTTGGTTAGCAAAAGATCTGAGAAGCCCAATAGAGGTGGTTGATGCAACCACAGAAAACTGTGCTTACCCATAAGCCCAGAGAGACCATGGGAGGAAAAGGTGTTACCAGAACCCAGGGTCACCTTCAGGGAGTGAGACCATTGCAGGGAAAGCACATTAATACTGGGTGTGCTGCCAAAGCTGAGCAGGAGAGGGACAAATGCCCTGGCACCTCCCCCACACCCTTCCCTCCTGCTCCCTGCTGATCCTTTACCAGCGACACTCATTGGTTGAACCTATGTGACATCTTGGTGACAAGGGAGCTTTGTAAATGTATATCCTTAGAGGAAGAAAGGGGAATGGATTTGAGAGCAAAAGACACATCGCCAGCACAGTTCCTGTGTAAGAAGAATCTCATGTAATGTATGAAGTCTCTCTTTTCTATCCAAGGAATAGTTACTCTTTATATCAAGGTATCTGATTATATGCCGTTATGTGGTAAATGAAAGACACAAGAATAATAAAATTGGAAAGTAACTGAGATGAAACAAAAGACTAAAGACCTGTGTTTAAGTTAATACCCCTTCTTTGTTCAGCCTAAAAAAAAAATCTATGTCCTTCCTCTCCCATCTAGCAGCCATTCTACTTGACAATTAGCCTGTCATCATCCTGCAGTAATATGAGCGGGGTAGGGGCTGTGGGCAGGGAAAGTGTGGTGCGGTAGCTAAACTTTTTAACTTCTGGTTGGGACACCTGGAGGAAATTAAGGCCAGGCAGAAAACTGCAGACAACTCTCCAGGGAAACTGGAGGCAGAAAGTGAGTCTGGGGTCTTCTTCTCCAGCCCCTTCTCCCTGCTTTCAAACCTAGGAAATGAGCTAACTATGTGTGTAAACCCCAGCGATCTCTGAATGCGGAGTGGTCTCCTTAAGATGTTCTGTTGGAGCCAACCAATGGCACCAAAGAGTGTCCCCCAGCTAGTGAGACCAGATCCATGTAGGCGATGCGGATCCCAGGATGAGCTGTGGCATGCTGCCCCCGAACACAGCAAGGATTTTTTATGCAATTTGCTCTTTTGGGCTCAATATGATGATATGGTGTCACTCTTGCATGCTGGTGTCTCCTCACCGTTTCTACTTCCTTGTTTGACTTGCTGTCTTTTGCCACTTCAGTTGGGTTCTGGCCAGTCCTTCTGGAGAAAGCCCTCCCTGCAGGACCTGTTAGTGCTCACATTTCTCCATTATTTCTGTTGCTGTTTCATAGCATTGAGAACTGCTGAGCACATTATTCCTCTCAAACTTTCCAGCTTTCATTCAAGATGTACATTTTGGGTGGGGGAAGGGTTCCTCCTAATTTTTGACCATTAGTTCTTATTTTTCTTTCTCTTATTCCTTTTCACCCTACCTGTGTTCTCAGTTTCCAAATTTGGGCTTCTTGTCTCCTCTCAATCCTCCTCCCCCTTTTGTCAGCACAAGCCCCCTGGATTCTCTCATGCCACACATTCAGCTCTACCTGACACTCAGATCACCTCTTCAGACTGGAACAGCACCTGAACTCAGTCCAATTTGCCATACGTTTGCAGATCATCTCCCCCTGGACCTTTGTCCTCAACTTCAGCATGTCCCAAACGAAACCTATGATGTCCTTCTTCAATTCATCTCAGTTAACAGTATCATGTTAACTAGAATGTCTGCTAGTATGTCTGACCTCCTCCAAGCTGAATTAGCAACTGTCACCTGTGTGTCTGTCACACGAAATGTATGACTCTCCTGAGACTTGGCAGTGAGTTACTATTTGTCACTTCTTTTACCAGACTGGAAGTTCACCTGGAGCAGGGACTGCATCTCAGTCACCTCTGAATCTCCACTCATTCTCATCATCCCCTTCCTTCTCAAATATCCCAATCACCCTCCAAAAGTAAATTATGCACAAAGAGTTACTTGTTTGGGGAATTCATGTGATCTTTCATTTTTAAAAATGTCTTTAGAACAGTTGTTTATATGTGCTAATTCATTTTAGAGAGTTGGGACACAGCAATTTTATTTCCAGCTGCTTGAGGATGTGACTTCCAGCCACTTGGGAAATGTACAAGTTCTAAGTCACAAGAAATCAATTTGTCTAGACCATGAAGTCCATTGTGATGGGAATTTACCTGTCACCTACATTATATTTATTTTTATAAAGTGGATAAAGAAGATAAGAAATAATCTTTGACAGTTTTTTGGTTGTTCACCCCAGAGTTTCATAGATCTTTGATTTTAGCCACGCCTACTTTATTGAGAGTAACATTTTCTTTAACACTATTTGGAGTGCTTGAAGGAGGATATTTAATTATTAAAGATTCCAAGGCTATTTTTTTAATTTAAAATTGGTGAGCTTGCATGTATCTCAGCAGTTCCCCCAAAGGCCTGGAACATTTCATTTAAACTTATTATTTGTTATATTTTAAGCCTTGAATTTGGATGAATGAAATAACTTAAAAATCAAGTTTAGGTAAAATGTCTTAAAGTCATTCTTAGCCTTGATTTCTTAGGAAATAGAATCTGAGGTAAAGTACTAATGTGCTACTTGGATGATGCTGTCCTAAGGTGGTGAGGGTGAAGTAAAGGTAGACGCAGATGCAAAGGGCTGCCCTTCACAGTTGCATCTGCCCCCTCAGAACAGGGTGGGGGGCAAAGTACCTATAACAACAGAGCATCGATCATGGATCATTTCCTGCTTGGGTCCCTCCTGTTTCCTGTTCACTGTTGCTCAATGTTAACTGCTTTGTACTTTGGGTTACATCACTCACCTTTGCCTGTGGTCATGATGAAGGATGTCAACTTTTGTGGGGTGCTATTCTATTTTTTACCCTGCTTTGTACAAGCTATATTTCACCAGTGGCCTAGCCTAAGCCATGTTGTTTGATTTCTAGAAACAGAGGCTGTAGGAAAGCATACTTCAACCATCGCTGATGGGCCAGACTATTAGTGGTAGCTAAGAGTAAAGGACTGCTTGCCCACAAGGAAGGTCCAGGAAGTAGAGAATGCACATATAACTCGAAGAAGTGCATAAAATTAGCGTCTAGTAGAGGTGCTGACTCAAAACTCTTTCCTTCCAGGTTTACAGAATGGGAAGGGAACAGCATGCTTCCAAAAAGAAGCTGTGTCAATCATAAACAAGGTGCCATAAATAAGTCATCACAGATATTTTTTTTTACTGACATATAGTTGACATAAAACATTAGTTTTAGGTGTACAAAATAATAATTGAATACATATATGTATTGTAAAATGACCATCACAATAAATCGAATCAACATCTCTCACGAAGCATAGCTACCCAATTTTTTCTTGTAATGAGAACTTTTAAGATCTACTCTCTTAGCAACTTTCATATCTACAATACAGTATTATTAACTATAGTCAGCATGATTACAGGTATTCTGACCTGGAAAAAAAAGCATTGAAAGCTAAAAATGTCCTCACAATCTTTTTATTTGTTTGTTTGTTTTAAACTCAGTATTACTTTTGGAGAAGGCTGGGCTATTCCTTGGTGGGGCATGGCTCCATGAAACTTTTTCCATGACCCTTCTGATGAAACTTTCTGCCTGCTTTCCTTTTCTCAAGGTGTTTTTAAAAATTATATTTTATCGATTACACTATTACAGTTGTCTCAAAGTGTTTTAAAAGACTCTAGGTATCTTGTCATTGGCTTCCTCTATAATAAATATAGAGAACTAGAAAAATGAGCAACCTGCAGTTTTCTAGTGATGAGGCATGTAGGGAGGACCATTATTTGGAGAACTTGTGACTGCTACTTTGCTGAGCTTGAAGCATTATTTTCAGAGAAATTTGTGTCCTGATTTATGTCCTGGCCCAGTTGCATTTCAGATTTTTCTTTCTTTTCTTTTCTTTTCCTCCCTTCCTCCCTTCCTTCCTTCCTTCCTTCCTTCCTTCCTTCCTTCCTTCCTTTCCCTCTCTTTCTTTCCTTTTCTTTCTTTCTTTTTCTTTTTGGTTAGAAAAGAGGACAGTATGTTTTGTTTTTCTTGGGCACATTAGGAACAACCACACTGTGTGTAACTTTCTACATGACCATGCATAGTCAGCTGGTTCAAGTGATGCTTTCAGAAATAAGCAATCAAGGCTTTGGCTAGAAATGTTCTCCATGCTTGAGTTTTGGATACAAAGCCCAGACCTGATGATGCTGGAGTCAAGTTTTTGGCACTTCTGATAAGACCCTTCTGCTCAGATTAACATTGGGCTACCCAAATCTGTGTTTGAGAATCTTCCCACCATGCCCAGGAGTCCTGTTCCTCTTAACTGGATTCATTCAATCTTAAAACATTGTAATAAGCATCTTCTGATAATTATCTTGGAATTGGCCTCTCCGAATTGAGATCTGTCCTGAAAGTATCAAGCCAGTGTATGGACATTGCTAATTGTATTGTTAACTATATTAACATTAATTATATTGACATTGACTCGATACTCTTGGGACAGACCTACTTCTTCTATTCTTTGATTGAAATAACTGGTGTCTAGACACGAGTGTAAGATGGAGCTCGGAGTCTTTCATTCTGCTGAACTCCTCTGCCCCTCATTTGGCTGTTCCTTGTCAGTTCCTGCACTGTTACTGCCTCTCACCAATGGCCTTTGGAAATGTCCCACCTGGAACTCCAGATGATTATTTGTAAACCAAAGTTTTGCCTGAACTTGGTTGATGGCATCCTATGGCATCCCAGATTACCTAGAAACAGCCAATAAACAAGAGTTTTTAAATGTCTGTTGGTTCAAGCTGTCTCACTAGTGGTGTAACCAATATGGCTTAAATTCTGAGATGTACATCTTATCATTTTTAAAAGTAAAATGTAGAGTAATATTTTCCCCATATCTTCCTGACAAGGAGAAGACTCAATACAGCAACTTTCTTACCTTTATTCCTGCAGGGGTAGACAACTTGACAAATTGGTGTCCTGCTTGATAGAAATCAATAAAATCTCCCACTAGAAACTCACATTTCACCCAGCAACAATGTAAAAAAGCAAATAAATAAAAGTCATTCAATTCTGCAAGTGCTTTGCAAATTCTGCCATGAAAGAAAAGTAAAAAGAGAATGGTTTCGATGGTTTAAAATTCATTAGGATATTTCAAGTTAGGCAAGGTCATGGTTTTATCATAGAGATTTCAGTTACCTCTACAACGAATGGGTTTATTGGAGGTTCCTCTCATATTAGTCTACTTTTGGCATATGCTTTACTAAATATTATGGGGGGAAATAAGAGCAAATGTGGGTAGTGTAAAGATGATTTATGTCATTATTTGTTCCAGTTGTGCTCTATAGCAGTCTGGTAATCATGAATGGATATTGCATTGCCCTAATTTATTTATCAGTTTATCTTTACCCAGATGTATTGAGATGTCATTGACATATAACATTGTGTAAGTTTACAGAGTACAGTGCGTTGATTTGATACACTAGTACGAGTACATGTGGTGAAATGATGTCATTCATAGCCTTTGCTAACTAACACCTTTATCATGCCACGTAATTGCCATTTCATTTCTGTGGTGAAAATATTGAAGATCTCCTCCCTTAGCAACTTTCAAATATATAATAATTAGTAACTATAGTCACTGTGCTGTGCATTAAACCGCCAGAATTTTTTATAACTGGAAGTTTGTACCCTTTGACAATCTCATTTCCCCTACCACCTAGCCCCTCACAACTACCATTCTACTAGTTGTGCTATTAAAGAGATTCCACATGGGTTAGCATAGAGTAGTTGTCTTTCTCTTTTGACTTATTTCACTTAGCATAATGCCCTCAAATTTAATTTTGTTGCAAATGGTGGGATTTTATTCTCTCTCACATCTGAACAATATTCCTTTGTACCACATCATCTTTACACATTCATCCATTGACACTTAGGTTTCTGCCATGGCTTGACTATTGTGAATTATGCTGCAAGGAACATGGTAGTGCAGAAATCCATTTGATCCTGGTTTTGTTTCCTTTGGATAATTATGCAGTCATGTTTCTGGATCATGCGTTGTCCTAATGTAGTTGTAGAAGGACATTCCAGTGATTGTCACTCACGTGAATAACATCATACAGTGGAAGAGTCTTGGATGGAAGATAAGTACTCTCAGAATTACCTCCTAAGATAGGTATGTACTTGGAAAAATAGAAGTTATAATGAGTGAAAGAATGCATTTCAGTAAATAATTCATATTTTCTGCTGACATTATGAGTTCTGAAGCTTATCTAGATTCTTGAATGGCAGAGGGAAATGACCCTCTTTATGTCATTTCCTTTTTCTAGTCCTGCAGAATGCATGCATGTTTTCACAAGCAAATTTTAGTGTGGGTTTTGTTATTCCTTCTGGTTTACTAGCTTGTTTTTCCCCTTATGGAAAATTTAGGGTCTATGGGGGATTAATTAGGGTCTTCTGTCAATACACAGTATTCAAAGCACAGTTTGGCTTTCATTGGGTAATTTCCAGTTTATCCTTATTACCTTTCACTCTGCTTCTATTTTTGGCTGCATTGTCAGATCCCTACATCTGCATTTTTCACTTTCCTTTCTTGGTTCTTGGATCCATGGTAGAATGACTGGTTTATCTCTAGCACAAAAACAAATCTTGATGTTCCCCTTCCTCCCCAAAGCATTATTGCTGTTAGAAACTGCATTGAAATACATAGAGGGCAAACAACTAATTAAGTGAAACTTGAATATTTCCTAGAAATAAAGCACAGTAGCAGCAACCTGGAGCGATCCATGATCTGGGATTGCCCAGCAGGGGGCTGATTAAACCCACTGCCTGCTCTGCATGCTAGGAAATCAGGCTGCTGGTTAGGAATCAGACTATTTATTGTTTTTAATGGGCCAAACAGTTGCTGGTATTCATTGAACATGAGTGGCTAGAGTTCCCATGGACAGTTCAATATTTTTTTCTGTAGAAACAATTATTGGGATGTTAAGCCACTCTTCAGTGTAAATACCAGTGAATGCTTCTGAGTGGCTAGGGTAATGGGTATTTTTAATTTTCTTCTTGTCAGTCTACCCATTGTGTAATGAGAATGCACTGGCTTTATAAGAGAAAGTAACACTATAAATTGTAATATAAAAGCAGTTGAAAAGCTTAATTTAAAATATAATTTTTTTGTCAATCATTCCTGCTATATTTGGCAGAGTTTGAAAAATTTTTTGGCTGTGCAAATTGGAAGGAAATTAATGTTGTCCATCACTAGTTTGTGTTTCTTTTTCTAAAATGTTTGTTTATTCTGTTTGTCTGGTCTTTCACATGGCTTATTATGTTTTTAAAATTAAGGTGTTTCTCTTAGAAATCTCACAAAATATAAGAAATCAGGGTAGGAAATAATGTTCTGAAAATGACACAAAACATTGCAGAACTTCCCAACGATGCCCTAAAATTTTACTAATGTGTGAAAAACAAGTTGTTAGGGAATGCGCATTTGTATTTTTTATAAAGCCATCACTTCAAACTATTCTCTTGACCTGTTTAATTTTGTTCAACTCTTTTAGACTAAATTAAATGCTACCAGTGGAGCTAGTCCTAATTTTTGTTTTCTCCAGGTACTAGCAACTCATTTTTAATTCTCATATCAAAGGGAAAACCTAGCTTTATTAACCCATACGCGTGCCTTTGAATCTAATGCACTTGCATCACCCTTCCTCTGGTAAGGAAATCTGCAGTCCCAGTTCCACTTCTTCCCTCTCTTAATTCCCTCTCCTCTCCTCCAGGCTCCCCACCCTGTCCCTTGTCTTAACCTTCATTTTCTTCCCCTCCCCTCTCCTTTCTTATCTTCCCTAGCTGCATCTTTTCCCCTCCCTTTCTCTGCTCTTCTCCCCACCCATCTTTTTCTTTTTTTAAAATAGAGTTGGACTTAAAATGAAAAGGGAGGCAAAATTGATAAGCTTTTCCTATTCCCTAGGAATGAGTGAAAATATTTAGTTATAGCTTTTTGGACACTCTTAACCATTTAACTCTGTTCTCAATTTCATCCCTTTAATAAGAGACTGTTCCCTAAGACACTCATTGTAATGTTTTGTCTTATTTGACCAGGTCATGAGTTAATTGAATTTTTATATTAAAAAGTCAATATATGGTTTTAACTGTACTTAATCATGTGTTAATAGCGGACTTTTGTGTCATGTAAATTATATACTTCATAGTTTCAGGGTTCACATAATGTAATAAGATAAATACTAGGATGATGAAGTTAATATAGGTTAATATAAATCAGGTTTGCTCTTCTTTGTGTTGTTTAATTATAAAATAACCTTAAAATTGAATTTGTAGTATAGTGCTTTTCTTGTTTCAGATTTATTTTAAAGACTGCTCTCTACTCTTTCATAATCCTTTATCTACGGAATAATTCCCATTAAAATTGTGTGTATCTTTTCTAGCGATGATTTATTATTTTTTCTAGATATATTTTTCCATAGACAATATATATAATTATTTTGTATGCTTTTAACTTTTACATAAATGTCATCATATTCTCTGAAACTTGTGATTTTCATACTATGTTATATTTTTGAGAACTATCCAGGTTAACACATGGAGACCTAATTCTGTCATTTTTAATACCCTGCATTGGTTTCTAAGAGACTCTGATTTAATGGGTAAACTTTAAAAATTTGCATTTATTTGCACTATATATATATATATATATATACACACACACACACACGTGTATATACATATTTTTTAGGGGGTTATTCTAAACTTTTCTGCTTGCCAATTTTGAATTTTTCCACCATCATAATATGCAAACTTAGTTTTTATTAAGACAAGCAATAGTTAACAAATATACCAAAATATTTAAAAGTCACTGTGAACCTTGTAGCTCCACTTTTTTTTTCCTTGGAGTAAGTCCTTGAGCGGGTCACTATTTCAGTAAGGGCCTGGGGTGGTAATGCCTTGTGCTCTTATTGCCTGAGGAGCCCAAGCTGTGTGTGAGACTTCCCAGTTTCCATGAGGCAGGTAATTGGTTTAGGTTGTTCTCATGCTCCAAGTAGCTCATTCCTGATACAAATTCTGTAAGTAAAAATGATAGAAGTTGAATCAAATGCGTCCTTAGAAACAATGGGAAAAATAAAGGGTGATGATCCCAATGGAAAGCAAAATACTTAGCTGTTATGAAGTGACCATAAACCCTGGCTTGAATCAATTTACATCCTTTTTGTGTGTGTTTAGATTATTTCTATCACAGCTGGATTTTCATCTCATCTCTTTTAATTAACTATTGACAAGGCCTTCTGATTATTCTTTTTATTTTTTCCCTCTGTCTTCTCTAGTTAACCTAATTTTCATGCCGGGTCTTTTTTTTGTTTTGTTTTTTAAGGGGAAACAAATATGTAAACTAGGACTAAAACATAAAATCTACACTAAAGTACTGTTTTGTAAACTAAACATGGTGCAGTATTGGTGTGCCTTGCTGAGCATAACTGATACTTTGGATCGTTGTGCTTCATTTTTCAGTAATCTAGGGAATTTATCTTTATACAAAATGCATAGTTTGTAATGTGTTTGCATAAAAGTGGAGAGATGACATATAAATGAAATCTAATAACTATGACATCAGGTCTTTTTTTTTTTTTTTTTTTGTACTGTGGTCTAAAGAGAGCAGCATAGTATTAATAATGTGAAACTTAGAAATATAGATGATATTTTCAAATTTCATTGAGCCTCATTACTGCAAATACAATTTTTCAAAATGTGTCTACCTACCATCACTTGATTTCTTCCTACCGTCCTTCTTCCCTCCTTTCCTTTTCTTTTCTTCCCTTTCCCTTCCTCTTTCTTTCTTTTCCTTATTTATTTATTTATTTCTGGGAAACCATGCCAAATGTCAAGTGAAAGAGATGAAGGCATAGAATATGCGTCCTGAGTCCTGAATCCTAGTTCAAGTTCTATTGATCCAGAGAGCTCTGATTAAGATCACTGGGGAGAAGTAGGAGGGGCCATAGGAGGAGCTGCTGAGGCAATGGAAAGCAGTTTAGGACGGGATTGGCTGAGAAGCTGAAGCCTCCAGAGCCAATGGAAATAAAAAGAGGGCGGGCTCTTTGGCTCATGAGCTTTTCTGGCTCCTGAGCTGGTTGTCTCTCAGGCCCTGGCTATGGCTCTGGCTTGGGCTCATTTTGGATGGGAAGGAACTCTGGGCACAGCCTAGCGCTGGGCTGGCCTGGCAGAGGGTGGCGGGTTTATTTCTTGGGTGTTCTAGAGGGAACAGGCTGTGAGGCAGAAGCCTGGCATTCTTCCAAAATTGTGTAGTTTTTGTGTATTATGTTGTTTTAGTTTGTGAACTAACCCTACAAAACAGAGGGGCGGGGAAATAGGAGACCCCAGGTATTAGAGTTTAGCCTTAATTTATAGGCTTAAGAAATTAAAGTTGTGACTTGATAGGCTTAAGTAACTGCTTTTGAATCAAGACTCCTTTCCTTTATCACCAAACCTTTGCCTCTGGAATCTTGCCTGCAGGATGGTGGCAGGCAGTAGGGCCCCAGCTGCTGTTTGGCAACACTATCATTAGCTAGTTGACTTGTCAATCACTCTCCTAGATCTTAGTTTTTTATCATTAGATGAAGGTGTTGGGTAGGTAGACTCTAATGTATATTCCCATTCTGATAATTCCTGAAATAACCCAACCAGAATTACCTAACTCCTGTCAGAGAGACAACTGATAGTTTGTGGGATGAGGCTGTTTGGTATAGTTGCTATCAACAAGGTTAATTATCTTGATCTTTTATGATTATGAGAAGCTTCCTTGTAGATTATCAACTTCATATGTCTACTAAAAACTCGAATTTCTTAAAATGTCAACCTCACTTTGACCTTTGTACGTAAAACACCTTGAGTATCTGTCTATCTCTATAAAGGCTGTATAGCTCCATTTTGTGCTGATTACAAGGAGTCCATGTGGTCTCCTTAATGGTAGCGGTGTGCCTGGGGTCACTATGGTCCTATGGAAATAGGACAAGTTTGTAGTCACCACTCCTGGTTTTGAATCCTGGTTTCAGTCCTTTGCCTATGTTACAGAAGGTTCATTTTAGCCATTTAAGTAAGGCATTTAGAGATACTACACAAAAACTTCCAAAGGGAATTTCCTGATAGAAAGGAAGATTTTCAAGGAACTATATGGGAACCTTTTCTTTCCCCACAGAATTCCCAAACTTGTCAGCTGTAAGAAGGATATACATTTTTTGTTAAGACTGGAGAGAGAAGATTGGTAAGAAAAATGCCTTTTGAGAGAATTATTGAAGTTCTGGGAGTCTCATTCCCCCTTTATAAGCCATTAAAAATCATCTGGGGCTTTTACATGATTATTTGAATAACATGAAGTTCTCTTTCTGAGGTTGGGCATAATAGTCTGGGAATATCTGTGGTTCAAGAAATCTTGCCCCAGAGAATGTGGCTGATGAAGTTTTCTGAAAACTGCATTGATGGAAGAGGGACTATCTTGGGTCCTGCATGGGTCTTTCCTGTGTCAAATGTGAAAAAAGCTGACCTGGAGTCATTTTGCACTATTCCTAAGTGGAACTCCTTGAAAGGAGATGGGACTCCAGTAGAGAGAGCATATCTATGGAGTGAAATAGCAGAATTCCAGGGTAGAGGGGCCAAGGGATACCCAGAGGAAAACTGCATCTCCTAGTCTTGCTTGTCAGGTGGTCCGAAAAGGTAGCCGCTAGAGATGGAGTCATATTTCTCATGTGCCAAGCCCTTAGCAGGACAAGACCTGTAGGAACTCTCTATGCCCTTTTTTGTCCTCTTTTCCTTTACTTGATTGAGAGGAAGCCCAGAGGCAGCCAAGGTGTGAGAAGACAGATCAGGGTGAAGAGGAAAGAATAACCAGTGAAAAAAAGACTGAGGTCCCATTTCTGTGTGGCTTCCTTGAGGTAATAAATAGATGTGATAACAGAATTGTGACTGTGAACTGACTATAGGACTTTCCTATCTTTAGAGTGACCAACAAAATCTTGAGTGTTTTCATCCATCTGAACACATTTTAAAGGGACAGAAGGAAACAAAAATAAATGCATTCTGAATGCATCACAAGGGAGATTGTTCTATGCCCCTTAGAGGGTGCCATTTAGTCAATTAATGGACCTCATGATCCTGTCTCCTTATCTATAAATTAGTGATAATAGTACCATTTTGCGTGGAATAAGACAGATAATGATGTAAATTATTTTAGTCTTTGTAGGAGTTTGAGCAATGCTATCTTCTTTCAAACCTTCTTACTTAATTTTAAATTATTTCATAAAATAATAGCATTGATTTGACCCCAGCCCCTCTAGGAAGAGGAAGGAAATTTAGAGTAAAAAGCATGTTGAAATTTCTCAATTTTATTTTGATCAAAGAGTTTCTTCCCAACTTCTTTTTGGCTTTCAACAATGGCAGGGAAGTCCTGGGCCACATTTCTCCTTCTATTCTGACCATGGCAATGGCAGCCACAGGATTTTCATCTCTTCTCAAAAGAGATGGGGACATGGAACAAACCTCATCTCCTGTGAGGACACCTGATGCAACACAGCCTATTTTTAGTATTTATGGAGGCTGTAGGTTTTCTCAGAGGATTCTTAAGAACAAGGGAAAGAGAAATTCTGCTCTGGCAGGGCCTTAGAAACTGTCACCTCCTGCTGGCTATCAGGTGACAGTAAATGGGTGACATTAAGAACAGACTTTCAACAAAGTTATAATTAGATGCCAAAGAGACTCACGTATACCTTCTCCCCTGACCTTCTCACATGGTTCAGAACCACTGTGATTCAAAGTAAACTTTATTTTGAAGCAGAGTTCCTGCTGACTTCTTATCATTTGTTAATTGATGCGGTCTTTCTATGTGAAAGGAATTTGTGTATAGGTCTCTTTGGAGATCACTGGAGGTCTGTGGTGAGTGCAGAAATATGAGTAGTCCCTACCAGAATTTGTAGGGTTGCAGAACAGTGGTTCATTTCACTGGGTAAAGGAGACCTCTGTGAGTTTTTAGTGGTTATGAATGGAAATTCAACACAGGATGATTTAGGGAGCAGAGCTCATATTTCCACTGTTGTCATGCTGTTCTAGGCAGAGCATGGGTCATCATGGGTCACAATAATAATGACTCTAGGCCCCATCTCTATCAAAACCTGCAATGACAGGCTAGAAGGGGTGACATTTAGAGTGGCAGAAAAGTTCCTGCTTTATTTTTCAGCAGGGACTAATTACTGTGGCAGAAATTCTGAGGAACTTGGGCAAAGAAGTAAAGTCTGTATGTGTCAACTCTTTCTGGGTGGTTTTCGTTTAACACTAAAAAGTTCTATTAATTAGAAATTCAGTGAAATTATTGAAAAGCACATGTTGGGTAAGAACTTATAAAACTCAACACCAAAAAAACAAAGAACCCGATTAAAAAATGGGCAAAGAACCTGAATAGACACTTCTCCAAACAGGGCATGGGGATGGTCAATAGACACATTAAAAGATGCTCAATGTTACTAATCATCAGAGAAATGAAAATTAAAACCACAATGAGATACTTCATGCCTGTCAGAAATCAGTTTTTACAAATCTACAAAGTACAATATTACTGTCGTAAAATATATTAATTGGTCTGTCTCTTTGCCTATTCCCCTTTAATATCTAATTTTCTGTGTAGGTTTAAAACCCCCATTTTGTAATTATTCTCATTATTATAGTGGTTTGATTAAAAACCATGTTTAATAGTTCACGTTTTGCTTTCTTATCTAAGATTTCTTCGACCATGGAGTCATGCTGGCCTGAGAATCAGTCCTGCTCTGCCACAATCTATCTGTTCTTCCACTTAATATTTCCATTTTTACTATAGATTCAGTAATACCTACTTCATTTATTACATTTCTGGGATAATGCCTAACCACTGTAGTACACACTTGAAGAAGTAGTTTTGTTTGACTAGTTCTCTACTCTTTGTTCCTACCCACAAGTCACTGTCATAGCTGGTTGAGACTCATTGTCTATAGTCTTGCCATGTATGTGGCAGGTGTTCTTTACCCTGATTCAGATGCTGTACTTGCACTAGGGCTCTAGAGGTGAACAATAAATACCAAGACCCTCCCCTCCAAGACTTAAATTCTAGAGAGGGAGGAAGACAAATAAATATGCAGGAAAACTTACAGTAGGTTGATAGTAACAAGTGCTGTGGATGACAGTAAATTAAGATCAGTTCTAAGGGGATTTGTTAAGGGAAGCTGATATTTTATGTAAGATGGGCAGGGAGGATGACAATGAGAAGGTAAGGAGGCCACGTAAAATCCAAGGTGGGAACACAGTGGTCAAGTTTAATATAAGTAGTCAAGGGGCCAGTGTGGTTCAAAGAGAGGGAAATGAGCCCAACTTTCAGGACACTAATACCTTTGCTAAGACTTTGGTTGTCAACAGAATAGACTTTCAAGCTATTGAAGGACCTTGAGCAGAGGGGTGACATAATCTTTTATGGATAATGGACCCACTCTCACTATAATGTGTCACCTTTGTGTGTTTATCTGTGACTTGATGCTGGTAACATCATATATAGTGGGTATTCAGTCATATCTGTTGGTGATTATACTTGCATTAGCTGTACCTTAATTTTCCATGACCAGGTCCATGCCCTGTTGATTTCTCCATGTTCAATCAGAACAATCTTCTTTGTCTTTTCCATGCCTTGCTCTTCCTACTTCTTTGTTTACAACTATCACTCAACAATGCATTTCTAGTCACTTTTTAGTGTTTGTCTACACTAACAGCTCAATTATTTGCTTGAAGGTAGTGGGACTTTCCACTCTCTTTCTTCTCCTATCTCCTGTTTGCGGTAAGGTTTTTGCCCACAGATTCTTGAACTTAATGAAACCTGATATTTGATCATGTTATGCCTGGCAATTCACATTAAACAAATCAACAAGATAAAGCTGTGCTTTGGAATGGACTTCTAAGTAGTCTTTCAAAATAATATGCTCTTAGTCAGAATGGTTCTACAAAGACTTTACAAACCCTTGGAAACACAGCTTGGCTACTTACCATGGAAAAGCAGATGTCTTTGGTGAGATATGCTGCCAAATCAGTTTTATATTATGCAGCTTTAGTCTTTTCAATGTCAAAATCAGTATGAAAAAAAAATCAGCATGGGCCACCAGGCATGTCTTCCAGCCATGGACATTATGCACAGAGGGGCTACACAGAGGAGCAGAGTGTCAGGGTAATGTGACAATTTCCCTTTAAGAAAGCAATGCTATGCTTCACAAAGGCACTTTGCACAAGAGAGCTTTTTTATTTGGTTTGTGATCTTCTCCATTTCATTGAGTTCTTTATTGGTCACCCCTTTACTCTTAGTTTAATATTATGAATAACAATGCCACTTAATTAGCCTTAAGTTTTTTGCTAGAGTCAATGCTGCCAGTGGAGAAAGCTAGAATCAGCCAGTGTAAATATTTCAGGATACAGGTAGGCAGTAATTTCTTTGTCTAGTCTTAATCATAACTACAGAACCCTTGAAAGAGTTAAAATACAGCACCTATAGGATAATCATTCAGGGCTTATGGACCACTGGGATCCAACCCTTAGACCTCTGTGTCAGTGCTTTTTTGGGATAGGAATTGTGCTAATTGCTGGGCATGGAATGCTGAACAAGACACAGTCCTCATTCTCAGAAAGCTTACACTCTGGAGATAGGAGCAGACCAGTGGGCAGGTGGAACATAGCCGAGCTGTGCACTGGGCATCTGTGTCTTCGCCTATGGTGTAGAGATGCTGGGAAGAGGGCCCTCAGCCAGAGGCTACATTTCCCAGTCCCCTTGCATTCAGTGAAGACCATATGCCTTGTTCTCACCAATGGAATGTGAGTGGAAATGATGTGTGTTGTTTCTTGGCCAATGTAGTTACAAAACAGGTGCTTTCTCTACTGTGTCTTTTCCATGGTTTTAGAGTAACTTTGCAAGCCACCTGTTAACAATAGCAGAGTCTCTCTCCGAATCCTCAAAGAGTATATGGAGCAGGTATTCTTCCATCACCCACATAACAGGATGCCACCCTTGACTATAACAGTTTCTGTAGTGAGCCTGGCATTTTAATATTTCCTCTATAGTGGGTAGACTTACTCTGAATTATTCCATGAGCAATTTCTGAAACACATAGGAACTGACTTGCCTGGAAGGTGAAGAAAATTTTCTAAGGCAGAAATTATGTTGAGTACTGTTGAGTCAGTGGTCTGATGGAAGGGTTTGGAACTGAAGAAATGGCTTTTAGGCTAGAAGCATAGGTTTTGGAGGTATTCAGGATTTTCAGTTTCTTAACTCCTGAGTGAGCAGTAAGGTCACATGCATATTATTTCATTCAGTAGATATTTTGTCCCTGAATAGTAAGTACTTGGAATTTCAGAATCATTTGCTGGTTTTTGACAAAGCACAGCTCATTCCTTTAGGTTACACATCAGATATACAACACTAAATAGTAGTTAACATTCATTGTAATGTAAACTTTAAGTCTATGTATCTGACTTAGAATTCTCATTGCTTTAAATGACATTTATAGGTTGATGGCTCATACATTTATATTTGTAGTCCTGACTCCTTCATTGAATTCAGACTCCTCCATCCAATTGCCTGTCTTCTTAGCATTCCCACTGGAATATCTAAAAGACACTTTAAATGTACAATGGCTGAACGGAAATTTTAGATTTTGTCACTCTCCCAAATCTCTTCCCAATCTCACAAAATTGCAAGACTGTCTATCCAGTTGCTCATCCACAAAACCTATGGCCTCTTTTTCTGTTTTAGGTTTCTCTTTCTTCATTCTCACAATGAATACTAACCCCTCAGCAAACTTTTTCAGCAATAAATCCTTCTCTCTCCTACATTCTTCTCCATCACTATCACTTGGTCCTGGCTACCATTATCACTTGCCTGAACTACTGCAGCAGCCTGCTAATTTCCCTCCAAGGATTCTTTGTTATTCTTCTACACTGTTTTCCGTGCAGCATCAGCACAGCCTTTTACAGCTCCAGTGAGATGACTTCTCTTTCCCATTGCACTCTTCACCCTGGTCTGCAGGGTCCTGTGCTTTGGGATTCTATCATTTGCTCACAAGGACACAATTGCACTGGTCTGATTTCTTTTTCAGTACATCAAGCTCCTCAACACCTTGGGCCTTTGTACTCACCCCTACCATAAGATATTGAACATCAAACAAGGTATCATTCTAGAATGTCAAGTTTATACTTTTTTATTTTGTGATAGAAATTTGGGTCTTCTGACTCTAACATGGAAAGATTGAGTGCTGAAAGTTGGCCCTTCTGAATTTTGCTCTTGAATAGAATTTAATCCTGTATTGCTGCTGATGCCCTGAAGCAGAGAGATCTCACAATTTAACATGAAATTCATTAATTTCAGAAATGATTACCGTACACCTAGCTAATACCAGATACTGTGATTAAGTGCTGGGGATTTAATTTCAGGAACCCATTCACTTTTCAAGGAGCTTAAGTTCTAGAAGAGGCAGGAGGTGTTTGCAGGGCTACATGTTGGAATAACAGCAGTGCTGGGTGTAAACAACAGGATGGTTAGGAAAGGTGTGGAAGGGAGATGTTAGGGGAGGCTGGGCAGAATTTGGGGTTTTCCAGGTATCTGGGAAATGAGGCGGGAAAGGAGGGGTTTGGTGAAGCAGGAGTTAAGAAGGGAAGTAAGATTATGGAGGCACTTGTCTGCTGTTTATCCTAGTCCACTCTAGTTCAGTGGGAAGCCACTGAGAGGTTTTTAAGTACCAGAGCCACAAGATGACATTGTTAGTGAAGAAAGAGACTGTTCTAATGATGCAAATCTGACTACCTAGTGGAATCAGTGTTTCCACAAGTGCTTATCACCTGAAAAAACAAAACAAACCAATAGATGGAAAAACAGGCCTCTATAAATTGAAATTGAATGTCTGTTTGCGCTTCAAAGTTATCACTTTCTTGATGCATTTAATTCAGGAATAACTTTCCAGCGTTAAAAGAATGTTTGATCACTTCACTCACATTATTAAAATGCTTTTCTCTTCCTCTCTTTTTCTTAAAGAAGGCTATATCTAGGTTAATGAACTATAGGCAAAGATTTTGGAAGGAACCCCAAGGAAAAAACCTAGAAAGTTCCTTGGGATGATCATACTTAAAAATTATTTGTTATTTGTTCTTCTCCTTTAGATTAAATACCCTTCAGGATAATCATTTATTGTTTTCCTTATCGAGTAATTCCCCTGCTCTAACTCTGGAAGGGAAGTATTCAACTCAGAGACCACTTCCACTAGCTATAAATTGCACTTCACTCAGGCTTTATTCAGTTTTCCATTTTCTTGTCCCTTGGCTTTCCCAACATAAAGCAAAGACAAGAGACAGACAGAGAAGTTAAAAACCACTCGGTATGCTATCATCAATCTGTGATCTGCATCAAGGACATGCCCTCCAGCTGCTCTGTTTCTCTTGGGAGAGATGGTGGGGACAGGAGGGAGTGAAAGAGGTTTGGACTTACAGGAAGTATAGATTTGAATGGCAGGCAAAACAAATCTACTCTCTGAGCAGTAACTATGCTCCCAGAGGGGCCAATTCATAAAAAAAGAAATAAGAAAAAAGTATGTTAGAGAAGTGAAGACCATAGGCAATATCTCTGGGAGATATAATTACGAGCCTGGGGAGAAAGCCTGGGAATGCACTAGGAGTAAGACGGACTGTGTTTATAACGGAAATGACAAACACACTCACTGGCATGGCCCCGGCTGTACCTCACTGACTGCTGCTCCTGACAGAGTCTCTGGCTCTGTGGCTCTTTGGACCGTTGCTGTTATTTTGTGCTGCATGGCCCTCCTTTGGGACTGCAGTGCACAGGAGAGGGAAGAAAGCAAAACTGGTGCTTCTTGTCTTCCTTACCATCTTCCAGCCTCTACCCACTCAGCACCTTTCTATAGTCCTCTGGCTACCAGCCTTTGACAGCTCTTCAATTAGGTGATGACCACCCCTCTGCCATGAGCTTACCTCTCCATTCTTCCTTCATCACTTACCACTGTGTCTTACGTCAGGGCTCCTAGAATGCAGGGGTCTGCACACCTGAATCAAATACTGCTTTTAGTTTTTGGTGGTGCTGAACATTGTGCAAATGTTCTCCTTATGGGCTCTTTGGACACCTACTTTCACTAAAGTTAAATGCCACAAAAGCTGACATTTAATTTCTAATTTCTTATGATTGGCTGCAAATCTCAAAAGCTTAGTTTTCAGTTTCTGTCTTGCCAACCTTCCTCTCTTGCCCCAAACTTGACTTTGAAGTGATTAGTGAACTAGAAAAACACTTCTCTATCCTAATGGGACACATTATAAAAAGTGGCACATTCTTCTGCTTTGTGAAGAACAAGTCATTGATTAAATGATTCTATAAATCTTTGGGTCAATTGGAATTATCTTTGTTTTCATTCCTTCTTGCTTATTTGCCTGTTTTTAAACAAGGTACATTTGTTTGATTCTAAGGTAATGTTTCCTAGTTAGAAGATGCGTAGGTGTAACAGAGAAAAGGACCTTCTTTTTGGCCTATATCTATTCTTTTCTACTTTTACAGGTTTACTTATTATGGCCAATTGCCCACTTATTTTCAACATCCAACATTGTTAGGAATTCTTGTCACCATTCTCCCTCAGAAATATTGTTGCCAGTTTATGTTGCCCACCTTCTTCCTTTCATGTAAAAGAAGAAAGCCTTGTTCTTCATTCTTTCATCTTTTTTAGTACCTGAGTTTGTGAAATGCTCTATTACTCTAGTATTTGGTTAAAAATATTTTGGGAAGTAAAGATAAAGATAATTTCTTTTGAGTGTATTATAAGCTCTTGTATAGAGATATTTTTATGGCCTCCCTGCCCACAAAAAATATGTTTGCTATAAAAACTTGGTAAAAATCATCGACTTCTATACTAATATTGAACCTAGACCCTAGCAAAGTATAACTGAAAACTTCTTAACTGTCTTATGTTCTGACTGTAGGGAGTCTGACTGCACATTTCTCTGACTGCGAGCTTTTCTTCTGCAATATTAATAGCTGCACCAGATTGCGTTCTCCCACTGCAGGGACTTTGGCACCAAAAAAGAACTATGATGGCAGATGCACACTCTCCTCTCCCACATGTAGAGTTGTTCCACTTATCTCATAAAAAAAAGTTCTAGAATTCTAGTTTGAGGAAGTAATAGGTTTTGAAGAATAAGACTCATGCCACCTGCTTAGCAACAACTCACCATTTCTTGTGACACCATCAAAAAGGAATTAGCACTTTGTGGAATGCCACTGCTAATTAACAATCACATGATCTTTGGTTTGGCTAGCGGCTTCCAGAGTATGCTCACCTCACTTTTTAATGCTGAGTCTAGTCCATCTAGCCGGATGGACCTCTGTCAGGAAATAGGAATGACAGCATTGTGGCAAGGTTAAGGAAAACCAAAAGAGGATGTTGAGTCACCCAGGGGCTAGCAGAGTGGGAAATGTGAAGGGGAAAAAAGTGAGGGAAGATAGCTCCTGGAGCTCAGTGAGAAGGAAAGCAGTGGAGAAGACTTGGCATCAGAAGGGTGCAGCCACCATGAGAACCACAGCATCAGGGCAGGGAGAGAATAGAGATGAAAGGCACTGGCATCTCAGCACCTTTCTCTGTCCATTTCCCAACTCTTGCTGGTGCCTTCTATTGGCTCAAAAGCAGAGAGCAAGGGAGTCAGGACAGTTCAGTCTTTAATGATGAGACTTCTAGGGCACAGGGCAGGCAGCAAACTGTAGAGAGTGGATGGAAATGGGGGACAGTGCACAGGGCAATATGTTAGACTTTTTAAATAGGTTCCCTCTGTCATTTATTTGCACAACAACCTGGCTGGTTCTGTTGCCATTTATAACTGAAAGAAGTAGAGATCAGATCCCTTAAATGTGTCCAAAGTCACACGGGTAAGCAAGAGTGGAGCTAGAATGTACACCTACGTCTGTGTCCTCAAAGATGGTGTTTTCATACTCTACCTAACACTGACTTTTGTACATTTAAACATAGGATCATGCTATTTTTCTGTTGTGAATTATTCTGTAATTCATTGTCTTTGAGAAGAAATTAGATTCTTCAGTTTGGAATGACAGGCCTTTTCTTCTTTCCCAAATGTATCTTTTCCTTCATCACAAAACATGCCCCAAGCTCCCAATATCTGAACTCCTTCTTGTTTCCTTTCTCCCTCCCCATCCATAGTTTTCACATTTTGGGATGTTTGTAAATATTTCTGGTACATCCTCTTTCAATTTCTTTTTAACATCTGGCCATTTCATTTTGGTCTTTCAAACTTCAGCCCAGCCTCAGGGTCCGTTTTACCTAGAAATCTTCTAAGACTCCTTCTATCCTCCATTCAATCTGGTTGGGTAGCTTTCTCCCAATTTCCACAACACAATCTGATGCTCACAATAACAGCCTTGATCCCATGGTGTTGTTTGCTCCTCTCATTGGATTGAGCTTAACGGTAAGGACTACATTTTATTTATCTCTACTATATTCCCCATGTCTAGATCCATAACTGGCATAGGGAAGGGGGGAATCTCTGTGTATAACTGTAATTGTTGAACAATCAATGAATGTTCTGAATTATTAAGATTTAGTCTTCTTTGTGCACAATAAGATTTTTGGAGGGGAGAAGGGACACTGAATCCTTCACCATGCTCTAGGAATATGTAATATACAGTACATAAGTACCTAGGAAACATTATTTTAGGTACAATACAAAATATTGTCAAAGAATTTCACATACCAACTTCCCAATATTAAAATGACTCCTTTGCTTTATCACAAAGGCAAGAGAAAATTATTAAAATACATGTAAATGGCAGATGGTGAATCATCTTTGAAAGTATACCTGCTTTACCAGGATAGGTGAACCTGCTGGTAAAAGAATAAGGGTGACCTTCAGTTGACATGAAATGCTATGATGAGTTTTAGCTACATATATGGTGGGTAGAGAGAAAGAGAGAGAAAAAAACCTACACAAAACTAAAGATATTTGGGGGAAAAAGGAAACAACTGAAAGAAAAAGGCAATTAAATTTCAGATACTCAACAACAGATATCTGACTTTTTCCCTTTTAGTTTTGGTATGTGTGTGTGTGTGTGTGTGTGTGTGTGTGTGTGTGTGTGTGTGTAAGTGTCTGTTTCAAGAGCAAAGAATGTAAGAAAAGAATTGAGTGAAGAGGCCAAAGATTTAAAAAATGAGAGTAAGTTGGGAAGGTAGAAATGGACAAATGAGCAAATGAAAACTGGGTGTCACAAGAAAGAGAGATTGTCCTAAGAGGTATTCAGATGTGGTGAGGAGAGATGATAGAAGTTGCATTTTAAAAGATTAGATAGCAGAAATGAGAAGATTCAGAAGACAGTTCCTCTTTTTGTGTCTTGAAGTAGCCTAGACATGATTCCTTTAGAGTTTGAATTAAATAGTAAAGGCTAAGTGGATGGAAATAAAAGCTACTCAGCCCTGGCTGGTAGCACAGTGGATAAGGCGCCAGCCTGTGAACTCAAAGGTCACTGGTTCGACTCCCCAGCCAGGGCATGTAATTAGGTTGCAAGCCAGGTCTCCAGCCAGGTCCATGGCTGGAGACAGTTGAAAGGCATCCATACATGGATGTTGCTCTCCCTCTCTACCTCTCTCCCTTCCTCTCTCTCTGGAAATAATAAGTAAAATCTTAAAAAAAAAAAAAAAAAATTCAGTGTTATGTGTATGGAGCCAGCAAGCAAAAGGTCCCAATGAGAAGGCAAAACATTTCTTGGAATAAAAGTAGAATGTAGTGGTGAATCAAAAGATTGAATGAAAATAGTCAACTGTGATTGTGGTCCAAGGGCCAAATGGGTGTAATTAAACTTTTGGTTCCCTGGTTTCCTTAGAAAAATTAAATATTACTTTTGTGAGCTTCAGGATAACAAGTAATTCAAATATTGTGAAATTTTGCAAGTGGCTTCAAATGCTGGGAACATTTTGTTGTATAGAATTATTGAGAACTTGACTGCTAGTGTGAGAAAAGTAACAGTGAATTTGGCATATATGGATTTAGAAATATTATTCATAGATAGTATGTGTCATGGGGACTTTGAAATGTGAGATAAAGAAACAGATTTTTATACAAGTTGTGGCATAATCTGAGGAAATTAAGAACTTCATTTAAACATGCAAACACCCCCAATTTTTTGCCTAGTTATAGTATAAAAATATTTGGTATCATTATAATTTAGCGTTGTTGTGGAAGAAAGAAAAAACTTAATGGACCATTTTCTTCCCCCCTATAAAGTATAAAAAACATCTAGAGAGCTTCTGAGCTACTTTATGTGTCAGACAGTAATAACACATGTAAGTTTAAATAAAGTATTGAAAGCAACTCTTGGCCTCTGGTGATAAAGGATTTTGCTATGCATTTCAATAAGGTATTTAACTTTTCATTTGACAGTGAATAGAAAATCTCTTTTCCAACATGTATGAAGCTTTGCAAACTGTTCTTCAGAGACTGCATTGTAGATTAGGAATTAGTCTAGGGAATGTGGATGAGGCCCTGTGCCAAGAACCTAAACCCCAAAGACCAGGCTTTTTATTATGTTAACAGTAGGTTTGAAGTCAGCACTTATATTGGCTTGAACAGTGGTAAAAATTGAGTTGTAGGCCACCCTGTTTATCTCCTTACCTATGGAAATGGACACTACAAGATTATCCCCAGGATTTTTTCCCTACTACATTATCAACAGTAGTCATAAAAGAAAAATAAGTGGTTACAAAAAGCTACACTTAAAAATTTTTTGCATGACATTATTATTTTTTCCTATTTAATGACATTTACGAGTATCTCAGGCATAATCTGAGATAATTTGCATGAAAATCAAGGGGCAATTTTAGAATGAAAACACGTAGTAGAATATAGGAATATTGAAAATGTCAAACTATTCGATTTTTCCCCTGGGCAACTCCTGATTTCAGGGTAAGCCTATAAGTGGGATGACTTTACTTTCCCTTTAATGCATTGTCAGGGCCCAAGTCTAGTTTTGAATTTGAAGGCTGAATTATACCATTGCTGGTGGTGCCCTGGTGCCCCAAAGGAGTCTAAAGAACAGATATTGATGAAATAATGGTGTCACAGTCAAGACAATATGAGGCAGTGGTCATTAAAAACGAGGTGACTTCTTCGAACATTCAAGAAGCAATTAGGGCAATTTTGGTTTATTTCTATGTTGTATTTATTTTCTTTACTAAGCATTAACTTTACTAGACCACAAGCTTTTCAGAGGCAGAGCTTAATCCTCTTTGCACCTGTAGTTTTCAGCACAATCCCTGGTGTGTCTGGACTTTTTCCAGACAGACTTCACTTAGTTAATACAGTTGTTAGAGAGAATTTTGCCTGGTCATAGAGAAAAGGAAACATGGAAATGGAAATGAGCGTCACAAAATGTGTTCTTGTTCACACATGAGACCTCAGTACTCTGAACAGGTAATTTCACCTTCTTGAAGGGGTTCAGAAGAGGGGAACAGGTACCTCCAAAATGTGCTGCTTTGGGACATGGATTATTTTAAGCAGCAGTCAACAGAGTCCCTGAAGGCCCAGGAGAAATGTCTGCTTCTCTCTTACCTACGTAAAAGAGTCTAAGAGTCTAGTTGGGTACCTTGCCCATAATTCGACTATTACCAGAGATAAATATTTTATGAGCAGGGCAAACTTGTAATTACTGGATGACTGTTCTTATTGTCCTGCAAATAACCTTCTTCCCCTCTGAAGGCCCAAGGTGGCTTACCTCATCCTTAGCTCAGAACGCCATATATACTTCACCTATTTCTGAACCTCTCATATATGTGGGTCTCTGACTTTCTATGTATGCAGGATTCCCATATGTATGAATGTAATTAAGGCTGGTTATTTTCTGTTATTAATCTGTTTTATGTAAATTTAATTTTATACGAGCCAGAAGAACCTAGAAGGGTAGAGTACAATTTCTTCCTTGTCCACACTCTGAGAGTAATAGTCTCCCTGCTCAGCCTCAGGTATATACATGCTGTTTGCAGGGTCTCCCAGCCATTCAGGAAGTCTTGAATAGGAACAGTAGACCAAGTCCTGCAGAAGCAGACATACATTGAAAGCTACATATAACAATCAATTTACTCATGTCTCTCTTTTTTTGGGAAACCTGCTCCCGAAATCCTTAGAGGTAAGTAAACTTCTAAGGGGACTGATACATCAGCATTGCTGCTACTATACCTAATTCTAGGGCAACTTCTTAATACTTTATAATTATATCCTAGGTGCTAGACTGCCCCGTGGCATTAGTTAAAAGGAACTTTGTAAGGGCATATTAGGTATTTCTTTTAAACAGCAGGTTTAAGGCAAGTTAAATCTGCCTTATAAGGAGATTAATATTGTTAACACATCTTTGATAATTTCTGGATTTATCTGCTACTAATTATAGAATCCTGGCTCCTTATTTGCTTGATTTCCTTGACCTGGGAACAAGTAGCCTTGTTAATGAGGGTGGTTCTCATCATTAAAGCCTGGATGTTGATGTCTTGGCATCTGCTTTCTTTAAACACTTGTTTTCTAACACAAATGCCGCTAATTGCAATATTGAGGGTTAATAACATTGAAATGAGTAAATTGTTTCACACAAATTGATTTGTCTGAAAACTGTTGATAGAAAATGCTAATGAAAGCCTATAGGAGATATTTTTATTTAAGAAAATCTATTAAAAAAAAAAAAAGAAAATCTAATCTATGCACAAGTTCATAAAACAGGTAATTGGTGAATAACAATACTCTGTGATATTTTAAATATTGATTACAAATATATTAGAATTAAAATTTGAAAAATATATTATAGAATTTTCTACAATAAATTAACCTTCCAGTCTTATGAAGTCAGTCATAGGTAGGCCAAAAGCAATGTGAAAAAATACATAAAATATGTAATAATATTTTGAAACTATATAAAGAAATGCTATTTTGTTCCATTATAAGGCACAACATTTTCCTGACTCTAGAATTCTATAACAAAATTAATTATGCCACCTAACCTTCCCCACAAAAAAAACAAAAACAAAAAGAAATACTATTATAAACATCTATTGTGACAGCCCTGTCTGGTGGCACAGTGGATAAGGCCCTGGCCTGTGAACCCAAAGGTCGCTGGTTTGATTCCCAGCCAGGCACATAACCAGGTTGCAAGCCAGGTCTCCAGCCAGGTCCGTAGCTGGAGGCAGGTGAAAGGCAACCATACATGATATTTCTCTCTTCTTCTTCCTCCCTCCCTTCCCCTCTCTCTAAAAATAATAAATAATAAATAAAATCTTTAAAAAATTATTACAATTATAATGAAATCAAATTATGTAATGTACAGATAAGCATTTATATTTGTAATAAAGTGTTCCTGTATACAGAAAATAAGAACGGAATGAAAATAATGATAGTAAAAGAATCATAGGTAGCCCTGTCTGGTGGCACAGTGGATAAGGCATCAGCCTGCGAACGCATAGGTTCCTGGTTCAATTCCCAGTCAGGGCACATAACCAGGTTGCAAGTCAGGTCTCCAGTCAGATCCATCGCTGGAGGCAGGTGAAAGGCAACCATACACTGATGTCTCTCTCCCTCTCTGCCTGTCTCCCTTCCCCTCTCTCTGAAAACTAATAAATAAAATCTTTTAAAAAAATGAAAGAATCATAGATAGCAAATAAAAGAAAAAGATATCAACTTCATTGTTAAGCGAAGAATTACAAATTAATGCAATTTAATTCTACCTTTATTTTTCCTTTTGGCTTATCAGGATTTTAAAAATTCTGAAAAAACTATATTCTTATAAAACTAAATATCTGAGGCAAAAGATCTGGGCTCTGGGAATCCAGGCCTGGTTTGAGCAAGCCCCCACAGTAGCTGCTGGTGTCAGGGACTGCCTGACCCCCAATAAATCTGCTGCCCCTGGCACCAGTGACCACCTATGTCCTTGTATCCTTATCTGTAGTCAGGAATTTAGTAGCTTCTCTGTTCTCAGAATCCCCTCCAGCTCCCCTCTCTGAGCTATCTGCAGAAAGTCTCTGCAACTCCTTCTTCCTCTAGCTGCCCTAGACTGAGGCCACTATCAGGAGATGACAACTAACTTCCAACCTACTAGCTCTATAGGGGGGCAACTTAGCCTATTCTGTACTGCTTACTTATTCCAAGTCTCAGAACTCCTTAAAACTCACCCTGCCCTGACCCTGGCTGCTGGTGTCTGCCCCAACCCCAGGCCGCTGTCTTGCAAACTCAACAAGCCATCTTGTTCACCATTTGGCTGCTGGCCTTCTCTACCTCTGCCAGCTCCCGAAACCTAACAGCGTATTGTAGGTAAGGACCTGGCAAAGTGGGACATGATGCTGCTTGTTAGTGTTACAGATCTCCTTCTAGAAATATGTTCCACATAAATACTTGCTGTCTCATGGTTTCTCTGGAGAAGCAACAATAACCACCCACCCAAACTTGGTTCAGGCATCTAGATGTCACATAGTCACTTTGAAGTGGATTGAGAGCAAAGTGAAATAAGCAGCTTGGGACTACTGTGGTGAGTGGGTAGGACTGGAGAGCGTGTTCTTATATGGGAGGCAGTGAGTGCATGGTTTGACTTTCTCACTGGCACCAGAGATGGAAAAGCATGGTCTTTTCTGTCAGCTTCTCCAGATGGGGGCAAGAGGGAAGAAGGGGGCAGGGGTGAGTCTTGGAAGCTCTCAGCAATCAAAGAGTGGAGTCAGACTCTAATATTTGTATATAAGCTCAAAGATACCTTTACTAGGACATTCATATTGTTATTATCTGTAATAAGGGAAATACAGAAACAATGTAAATATATTCTGGTCCATATATATCATAGAATACTATGCAATGAGAAAAAATACACATAATGGAGTAAGTCTATGAGTCCTGAAATGGGAAGATGTCCATGATATATTACCAAGTTAAAAAAAATAGGTATATTTGCCCTGGCTGGTAGCACAGTGGTTAAGGTGCCAGCCTGCAAACCCAAAGGTCGCAGGTTTGTTCCCCAGCCAGGGCACATAACCAGGTTGCAAACCAGGTCTCCAGTCAGGTCTGTGGCTGGAGGCACATACACATACACAATGTATGTGTATGTGAAGCACAACCATACATTGATGTCTCTCTCCCTCTCTGCCTCTCTCCCTTCCCCTCTTTCTAAAAATAATGAAATAAAATCTTAAAAAAAAAAAAAAAAGGTATATTTGTATAATGTAATCCTGTTTTTGCAGTATAAGATTTATATAAAATGAAGATTCTTTGGAGGCTTAGTGAAAATTTGTGTCTGGCTTAAAGAAACACAAAAATCAGTATACAAAATAATTAATTTGTATTTTCACCATTGTCATTGAGAGAAAAAAAATCAACATTTAAGAGTAGGTAAGATGAGATAATGGAAGACGCATTCCTAGCATTCAATAACCATACAGCAAAATTCTGGAAATTCTCATGATTCTTTACCCAATTCTCTCCTGACATTGTGGTAACTTTCGATTTTTTCTCCTCTCCCTTCCTACTTCTCTAGACTTTCCTGAGGCACTTCAAAGTATGCTGGTTACCAAAGACATGTTTGTTGCTCTGAGAGCTTCTCCTTTTTGTTTGTATTGTTTCCTTTCTCCTCTCAGAAGCTCACTCCCTTTCCCTATGTGAAAAGTTCACTACCTCTCTGACAACCCTCTCTTTCACCCATGACTCCTTCCACCCAGACATAGGCAGCAGCAATAGAGGAAGATCAACTGTGAGATGGATTGACTGCACAAAACAAGCCTAGGTATGAGTCTACAGGAGCTGGGTAGGCTGTGGAGGACAGGACATTGTGGGCACCGTTCATTCGTTGGGTCTCCAGGGGCTGGAGCCCACTCCACAGCAAGTAATTTGCAGAGGAAAACAAGTTGTATGCTATATTCACATAGCCATATTGCAACAGATGAGAAGACTTGGTCAAGCAGAGTTTAAGTGACTTGCCCAGAGTCAGCGAGTTAGTAAAGAGCACCAGGGAGCCCTAGGCAATTTGCCTCTAGGGCAGTGGTGTCAAGCTTCTGGGGGGGGGGGGGGGGGGGCGGGGCACTACTCCTTAACAGCTAAGTAAGCTGGTTTAGAAACAGGGTGCCAGGCCAAAGGTTCCGGTCCGGATAGAACAAGGTGGAGGGCTGGATTGGGCCCATGAGCCTTGTGTTTGCCACCCATGCTCTAGGGCAAGATGAGAACAGACTGTGTTCTACTTATCCCTAGGGACTATTGAGAAAATTCTTCTCTATTTGTGATTCAAAGTTAGTTTAGGCATTTTTACGAAGAGCCAGGGATGTTTCTGTTACTCCTGGCACCCCTCAGTTATAATCGCACCCCTGCCTTGGTGGCTTGTGGCCAACCTCCTTTGGCTACGACAGCCTGGCATAGTGGGGGTCTGTCTGGCTTACTTTGTGCAAGACCTCAGAATCGGTATAAAAAGTTCTTCTTGGGCTACAAGCAAGAAATATAAATTCAGATTGCCACCGAGAAGTATGAGTACTGATCCCAGATACTTGCTTTCTAAGGGAGATTTGGTTTTTGTTTCTGTTATTTTGTTTTTGTTTTCCCGTATAACCGACTGTCTTACCATTGCTCTTTATTCAACTCAAAAGCAGCAGATCGCTATTTGGAAAACATTGAATACTCGTTTTTTTCTTCCCTTTGGTATGGATTTAATGAGTTATATTCATGGATAGCATTTATATTATTTAGCATTATGTATGCATGTACAGAAGAAGCAAAAGGACTCTTTGTGAAGGTTTAAAACCAGAAAAGCCATTAAAATAAATAAATACATAAATAAACTAATAAATAAATAAATAAACCCAGAAAAGCTAGTGTTCGTGATGCTCATCATTTACCAGACCCAATAAGCAGAGGCAGGGACTGAATCTTTATGGGCACTTTATTCAGATGTTCCACGATCTGAGAAGAGCAGGTTTGCACCCTAAAGGACTGTCTTAATTTCATTATAAATGGGCTCTTTTTATAAGGAGAAGAAAGGTGTAGGTAAGGGGTTTGGAATTCAAGAATAAGTTAAGATCAAAGCTGCAGCATTCTTTTTTTGTGTCCTAGACTGAGGTCTTTTTTCACTGAAGCTAAGGTGGGTCATTTCTCCAGTTTCTAAAATAATAGCTTTTTACATACATTATTACTAAGCTTATTAACTTGAGTCAAGGTGGGCCATTCCTTCAGTTCCTGAAACAATTGCTTTTACATACATTAATAACTAAGCTTATTGGCTGTTACCTGAAAAGAAAATTTTCCAACATTTGAGCCCCCCATCAGATTGATAATTTATACATATAGATATTCCTTTTGTTCCCAAATAAACTAAAAAATGCACACTTAAAAAAATTCTCATTCTCATAAATTGTATACTATAATTCACTTACAGCTAACAACTGTTAAAGAGAAACAAACAACAACAAAAAATCCCCACAGGCCTCAATGGCATCATTTGTGCTAAAAAGCCCATGATAGAAAAAAATCTAGATTTGATACTGACTTGATTTCACATTAAAAAAAAAAGATTAATTATTTTTAGAGAGAGGGGAAGGGAAAGAGGCAGAGAGGGAAAGAGCCATCAGCCATCAGAGGGAAAGAGCTATGGACCTAGCTGGAGACCTGGCTTGCAATCTGGTATGTGCCCTGACTGGGAATTGAACCAGCGACCTTTGGGTTTGTGGGCTGGCACCTTATCCACTATGCCACCAGCCAGGGCTTTGATTTCACTTTCAATCTCTCCCTGGAGTATAATCAAAATTAGTCAGTCTGGAATTTTTTGATCAGGCGCCAGTAAGGTGATCTATCACCTAGGTCTTCCCCATCCACAGAGGAAGGAGTCAAACTACATGATAATCCTCAAAGAAGATAATCTAAAAAGAATCCTTTTTTTCTTTTGCTAATGAATCCCCTGCTGCATCTTCTTCCTCAAGACTTGCTATTTGTACAACCCTTCTGACTCCCCTTCTAGTTGCTGGGTGGGATACTGTCTAATTCTGTGAATTGCTTAATAAAGCCAATTAGATCTTCAGATTTTTCTGTTGGATTTTCTAAAACACAATTTGCCAAACTCTCCTTTATAGCATTGTCTTTCTAAGGGTATAATTCAGTTTGTCAAAATTTCCTCCAAGGTTGAAATATAATTTATTGTATAAGCTATTAAGCCCAGGAGCATTTTTTGAGGGGGAGGGTAGAATTTAATTTGACCATTGTTTTTAAACTGCAAGGGGGATAAGTAAATACGGAGGATGTTTTTCTATTGCTGTTCTTTTGTAACTGTGAAGAATGGCTTTGTTAAACCCTGGCAGGTGGCACAGTGGAAAGGTGCTGGCCTGCGAACCCAAAGGTCGTTGGTTCGATTCCCCAGCCAGGGCACATAACCAGGTGGCAAGCCAGGTCTCCAGCCAGGTCCGTAGCTGGAGGCAGGTGAAAGGCAACCATACCCTGATGTTTCTCTCCCATTCTGCCTTCCTCTCTTACCCTCTCTAAAAATAATAAATAAAATCTTTTAAAAATAATGGCTTTGTTTATGGTGTGACATATACATCCATGTAAAAAATAAAAACAAGAAGTTATTTTAACAAACAACTTTGTCTTTTCTGAAATAAAACACTTTGCAAGAAATTTATCCATCGTTGATAGTTAAATTTTTTAATTTGGTTTGCAGCTAGACAGCACTGCTTTTATCATGAGATTTAAATAATTAGAGAAAGTCACAGAGAGTTCAAGGGATAACTAATAGTTATTTGTTACCTGCTATAAATTACCATGTAAAACATTAACAGGAAGACCTTTGATCTCTAGGACTGAATTTGGCTAAGAAAAAGACAATTTATATCCTAAAACACTTTTGTTTATGCTAATTTACCAACCTTTTAACTTCTGGCAGAAATTGATCAGATGAAATGAACTCAAGGCAAGCCTTCATTCTTTCTCAAGTTAGATGTAAGGATCATTTAGAGACTACTTAATACCTTGCGGGTTTTAGTTAATTCTAGCCATCAAATACTGCTCGTAAACTAAATTAATCCAAAAGCTCTCTCTCTCTTTTCAAAGGAAAAAAAAAAAAAATCTAGGGAGAAAGGAGGAGAGAGGGAGAGAGCGGGAGAGAAACATCCGTGTAAGAGATAAACATGGATCAGTTGTCCCCCGTAAGTTCCCTGACTGCAGTCAGAACCAGCAACTCAGTCAGGCATGTGCTCTCACTGGGCATTGGACTCTTGACCCTTCAGTTTAAGGGGACAGTGCTCCAACTAACTGAGCCACACCTGCCAGGGCCAACAACTCTTTAAAGAATAGAATTTATAAACATAATAATTGAAGCTCTGCATATTCATTTTTCTAGTGTAATCAACTCCCTGCAGGAGCTGTTTCAGGGGGAGGATGGTGAAATTTTCTTCCATTCCCCCCGATTTGTGCAAAAAATATTAAGACAGGAAACCCAGTTTCTGTTCTAATATAAACAGTCTACACTTGCACTTATTTCTCATTTGTGTTAGCGTATGGCCTGACCTCACTGTTGGTCAGTGGGGGACTGACTGAGAAGGTGTGAGAGGAGCAGGGCTCTCGCGGGCCAGACCACACCTCTGCTTTAGGGCCAAGTGGCTGCCACTAAAACACAATGGTACCATTTCTCTGCTCTGGGTCATCAAAAGCTCTCAGAGGAGAGAAGCTAAAAAGAAAGGCAGCCCTGGCTGGTGGCTCCGTGGATTGGCACCGGCCTTCAAACCCAAAGGTCGCTGGTTCGATTCCCAGCCAGGGCGCATAACCAGGTTGCAAGCAGGTCTCCAGCCAGGTCTGTGGCTGGAGGCAGGTGAAAAGCAACCATACATTGATGTTTTTTCCCCTTTCTTCCTTCCTCCCTGCACTTCTCTCTGAAAATGGTGAATAAAATCTTAAAAAAAAAAAAAAAAAAAAAAAAAAAAGAAAGAAAGACAAGGGGTAAAGAAGAAAAAATTAGGAAAATATGATCTGGGTGGTGTGGAAAGGAGCTTAGATACTTCATTCTTCTTCATTTCCCCCTTCCTTCCCTCTCTTCTTCCCCTCCTCCTTCCTCCCTGGGCTTCCCTCCTTCCTTCCTCCTTTCCCATAGTGCCCACTTTTTATTATAGGAGAAAGCAGGGAGCATTTTTGGATATTCAATGACAGGAATGGAGCAGATTAGGCTTGGTTCTGGGACACAGTTATACTATTTTTATCTCTGTTTATACCTAAAAATATTAAACTGATTTATTAAGATTTCTCCTTATCTCTGAAGGTGCATTATTAGCAGAAACTAACTTTTTTGTACGCTTTTAAAATTGTTTCCTTTTTTGTGGAGATACTGGTTTGAGAGGAGAAGAACATCGTTTTTAAATATGAATATGTCAGTTTTTCTTTTACTTTGTTATTATGTATTAAACAAACTTTTATAAAGTGCTTACTATGTATCAGTTACTACCTTAGTCTCTGGAGATTAAGCAATGATGCTATGTGTACACCATTTTTACTGTCTTGTTCCTGAGGCAGAAAGGTTGATGCAGTTGTGACTGGTGAAATGCCATCCATTACCTGTAGAAATGGGGCTCTTGTGGTATCTAAAAAAAAAAAAAGGAGAAGGGTTTTCTATGATCCACATGGGAGGATATGGCTCTGTGGAATGCTTTATTGATGATGTAAAATTAAGGAGGTTCCCCTCCTGACTTCCCAATGTCCCAACTGTCTGTCTTACCATGGAAAAAGTCCAATTTTGTCTTCAGTCGGGCCAGGACGAAGGAGGCCACTGCCCAGAGTTTAGTCTCCAGGTCAGCACCCAGCTAGCTCAGTGCGTGTGTTCGCTGCAGTGCATTTCAGGCCCCCTCCTTGAGCCTATGTGTGGAACTGAGCATCCATGAGCCACATGGCTCCTAAGACCACATGGCCATGGAGAAAGGATGCACAATCACAGAACACAAGGGGTGAGTGTGGGTCACCTGGGCAAGAGAGAGCTTCTTTGTTCCCCTGGAACTATACTAGCATGGGTGCGGGATAAACTAGGTGCTTTCACAAAACAGCCATCCGACTTCCCAAACTGTCCTGGTTTCAGGTGGATCCATCTCCCAACCAATCCCTTCTTCCCTCGTCTTTGACAGACAGGCGTCTTTGGTCCAGCACCTTCCCCTGTGCCATGTTTTCTAAAAGATTTTATTTATTATTTCCAGAGAGAGGGGAAGGGAGAGAGGCAGAGAGGGAAAAAACATCAGTGTATGATTGCCTTTCATCTGCCTCCAGCCACAGACCTGGCTGGCAACCTGGTTAAGTGCCCTGGCTGGGAACTGAACCAGCGACCTTTGGGCTTGCAGGCCAGCACCTTATCTACTGTGCTACCAGCCAGGGCCCCCTATGCCATTTTAACTTCTATTGTGCTTGTGCCTGTCTGCCCTTGGCCCCACCCCCAATCTGGTACTGGAGCGAGAAAGGGAGAGATATTAATCCTTTTGGTGGAGAAATGCTGTAATACCCTGGAGTGTGAAGTTGCGGCTTCCTGGCTAGGAAGAAAATAAGCTTATTTGTCCCAGTTTATTAAACTCAATGTCTAGTTACCTTTGCTCCTCTTTTCTAGCTAAATACCCCTGGTAACATAATTAGTCTTAATCAATCCTGCTCAAGTAACTGGGGAGGACCAAGCTGTGCTTACTTCGAGGATGTATGTGCATGAGGAATGCTGGGATGGATGCTCAGGTGTCTAAGGGAGCTCGTGTCTTAGCCTGATAGAGGCTGGATGTGAGTCTGAGGCAACTCTGGAGATACAAGCAGCCAGTCTTTATTGGTCTCCAACTTAATATTCCACCACTTATGTGCTCTATTGGTCCACCTTTTTTTTGTTATACTCTTTTCCCTACTGATACTATTTGGAGCTATCATCATCTCTATTTTTTTCCCCAATACCATAGGGCATTGCTGCTTTTTTGTTACTTTGGCTTGCCTGGCTAATTTCAACTTCAGCTCTTGCTGCTATTTGATTCCTTATTCCTTGGTTTATTTCTAAAAGAGAAAATCCAGGTGGCTTGGATAAGTCCAGCTTTACTCAGCTGAGGAATGGCTGTGTGGAGTAGGCTCCTTCATGGGTCTGCAGAGAAACTTACTGCCTTTCTGTCTGTCCAGGTGTGTCCAGCCATGTTCCTGCCCCAGAGGCATGGAATCCAGAGCTCCTTCTAGGATATAGAACAGGAGTGCTGAAGGTTGTAGCTTAGTAGTAGGGCAACCTTGGGAACGGCCCAGAGCATGCTAGTCACCACAGCTGTTGAATATTAAAATAGCATAAGAAAGATTTTTGTCTAGTTAGAGTAGGTAGAAAAAAATTTAAACAAAATTTTAGTGCATTCAGTGAAAAAATAATCTTGGCCTATCGTGCAGAAATCATTGATGTTTGTGTTTTTCATTTTTCTATTTAATGGTCACTGTATCAAGGCATCTACTTTTCTGTATGAATGTTTGTGCATATGACCTAAAACGTCTGCAAGTTTGCCTTTAAAAAATCTATCATTAGAGGTGATGTGCTGAATTATTCCTGATTTCTCTTTTAATACAAATGGGTAAGAAAGACTCAGGTCAATCCTTGGGGATGAATGTTTTCTGCCAGGCTCATTGTTTTGCTTGTTCATTTTCTATATTCAGGTCTCAGAGAAGTCATTTTTGACCACCTTGGTTAACTAGGTCCCCATCTTGTCCTTTTCAGGCACTTTCTTTCTAGAACTTACCACAACTTGTAGTTCCCTTCTTATTTTTTCAGTCCACATGTTTATTTAGGTCTCTACCACTAGAACACTATAAAATGAGGGCAGGACTCTTGGCAGCCTTGTGAGTTAGCTTATCCTAGCTGAATGCCTGGCACAGTATAGCATTCAACGGATATTGGCTGCATGAATGATTCAAAGAATCAATGACTGAATGAAAGAAGGTTGACTCAGATTTATGTTGCCAGGGATTCAGGAGCACCTAAAGATGGACACAGACAATTGGGTGAGAGGTAGAGGAGTGACGCCATCTCTTGCCACTCCCAGTCTCACCAGAGTGCCCCCTACTGTTGTTCACATTGCGTTTACACTATTCAAATGTAGCCCTCATGACACAGGTGCCAACATTTCAGCTGAATTTAAGTCTTGAACGATTACAAAATTTTATATAGTCACTTTCCCTAGTTAAATGCCCTGTTAAGGACATGGCAAAAATTTTGCCTCACTTTTGACATTCTATAAGATTATAATAAGATTCTGTAAGAATATTATTATATTCTGTATAAGATGATTTTAATGCAGAGGAAAAGAATGTCCTCTTGCCAAGCTTTGCTCAATAATGGAATATAGCTAGTGATCACTTTAAGTAAAATTTTTGTAAAGAATTTAACCTCATATATTCAATTTATTGTATACTAAATGCCTAGCATAAGCTGAGACCTGTGCAGGGAATTTAAACAAAATTTATGAAAATAAATTCTTGTTGAAAATTTTAATTTAACAATTACAACCTAACTTAGAAGAATCTAGAATTTAAAGACAAAACACGTATAAATAAGTGGATTAAGAAGTAAGAAGATGAAAAGATCAATGTAGATTATTAGTGTTGTTACAGTAGGATTAATTGAAAGAGTAAAGGCTGATCTAGTCTGTAAATAGAAGGAGAAAATAAAACAGGTTGTGGGAATCCTCATGAGGTTAGGGTCTTTGAAATATAAAGGTATTCCTGCCACCAACCGCCAGTTTATTCTTAGAAAGGCCTAAGAGCCTCATTTTTATTGTTTTACCTGGCAAGTCAGTTCACCAAATTTATGATACTCCATGTTAATTTCCTTATTTTCTTCTCTGACCTCAATAGAGCCTCTGACAATCTAGTTTTATTTCAGCAAGAAGGAAGGTAGAGATGGGTGGGGGTCATTTTACTTAGGATGATATAAAACAGAGAGAAACCTCACTCAGTCTGCTTGCTTAGTATGAGGACACAACTCTGAACTGGGAGGGATCCCTAAGGAACATGTGGTTCTTAGCTTGCATTCAGGGACTCAGTCCGACCCACCTAGAATGCTGCATTTTATTCCTAGTAAAGAAGTCTATGGTGCCTTGTAGACTCTCCCCATAACTAGCTTGTTTTGTCTTTTTTAGGACACATTGTCTTTCATGTCCTATTTCCCATCTATTTACCGCTTTCTCTGTATTTGGTCCTTGGGTCCGAGGCTCACATCTCTCCTGACCAGAGGTACCAAGATCAGGTTTATTGCCCCAGGGAAGTTGGCAAACTGGTCCACCTGCCTATCTGTAGTCTTGAATTTTTCGGTCATTGGGACAGTGGAGACTCTAGGCTTGACTTAAAGGATAAACGCAAACACAGTGATGTCCTACAAAAAAATGATTACTAAGCCACCCACTTACAGGGAGGAGGGGGTAGATCTTTGTGGGAAGGTTGCATCTATGAAGTACCTCAGTATTTTACTCAATAGTTCCTAGTATTTTTATATTATTATTGTTTTATAACAGTTCGTTGATATTCTAGAACACCACTGCTAAATTAATTTCATTTTGCTCAGGAAACTTGTGTCAATAGAGTGTATCAGGGGAGTGTGTATAATTGGGTGTGTATACACAACGTATCAGCCAGCACACACACACGTTTTTGCCCAATTTTAAATAAAATCCCAAGTATCTTGAATCTGTGATACTTAAAAGAAAATAATAAATAGGGTTTTAAAGGAGTTTAATGTTATTGAATTCTTCAACCACAAAATATTTTCTATTTTCATCAGGCTTTTTGAAAACTATCTTGTTCATTTCATAATTTCCTGGCCTACTTGTTTATCAGTTTGACATGAAGTAGATGGATTTCATTATAATCATAAACAAATTTGAAACTGTATATGCAATGATAAATTATAAGAAAGTATTACTGTTCATTTTCCTTCTCTTCAAGATGGAATTAAATCAATAAATTTTACATTCAATTTCAGTGGGATGGTATTTTAAAGCTTCATGTGTATATGATGTGTATGACCATGTATATTATATATTTGCTGTCTGGTTATTGCACACCCAAAGTGACAGTCTTATATTTATGCTTGAAAGACAGATGTACAAAATGCTCACAAAGGGTGGAAGAACTTAATTCTTTTCTTTTGCTAAGCCAGTAAGGAACACATACTATAAAAAAGAACTATAAAGCCCTGGCTGGTAGCACAGTGGATAAGGCACCTGCTTGCGAACCCAAAGGTCGCAGGTTTGATTCCCCAGCCAGGGCACATAACCAGGTTGCAAACCAAGGTCTCCAGTCAGGTCTGTGGCTGGAGGCAGGTGAAACACAACCATACATTGATGTCTCTCTCCCTCTCTGCCTCTCTTCCTTCCCCTCTTTCTAAAAGTAATGAAATAAAATATTTTAAAAAATCCAGCAATAATATCTTTAAAAAAAAAAAGAACTATAAATGATTTTGAATATTTTTAGCTGACTGGTTAAGTTAATCAAATTAAACAATTTTTTTACACAGACCTAGTTTGTTTATATTTAGTAATGTATTGAACACTTGATGTTTTACAGATTGATTATTATTTTAACGAATTAATTAACAGCCTCTTACATTTGCTTCAATCATCAGTTTAGGTCAATAATTTGGTGGTTATGCCATCAAGACAATGACCAAAGTAAATGTCCAAAAATCAGTTAATCTGACAACAAAACTTAGTTCCAAATGAAATTCCATCTTTTTCTCATGTGTACCTCTGCTTCATAAATACCTGTTTGCCTTTGTCACTGGCAATCCTTTCTTTCTTTCGTAAATCACCTAAAGCCTGGATTGTAAAACTAGATGGGGTTTTATCTATAACATGGCAGAACTAATTTACAAGGAAACACATCAGTCAGATTGCAGATTTAATATTTTAAGGACCAAAATGAATATTTTGTTGAATTCTACTCATGATTCCAATTTTAGCAAGATGGTTTGTATTTGGATAAAGTCTAAATCTAAGTTCACTTTGTTATTTTGGATTTTTTTTGGGGGGCATATTTAGAATTATTGGCTAAAACAAAATTCATGCATTTCTGCATAAGGATGCAAGCTTCTGTTTGTCTGGCGAATAGATTTTCATTCAGTAATGTTTACTAATGCCATCAAATGATATAGTTGCTTACTGATATGAAAGACAATAATTATCTATAAAACACTTTTTAAATAGAGGGAGGCTAAGGGACTTTTAAAAAATGCTAATAGACAGATGAAGGAGTTTTGGCACAAATCTGGCTTTGAACCAACTCCTGTTACCTGAAACTCTTCCCCAAGGTCTGTGAGATTTAACCCAGTATGAAAAAGGACTAACTCATCATCACTTGTTTGTTGATTTGTTGATGGTGGCCATTTTGACAAGTGTGAGGTGGTAGCCCTTGCCCTGATGCTCCTCCCCATAAGCCACTGGTGTCTTTCAAGTTGTGGCAACCCTGGTGGTGCTGGAGTTCAGAGGGAGCACATGGGCTTTTTAGGAGGAACTGCCAGGAAGTTCAGCAATTTTTTTTTACCACTCAAATCCTGCTGGTTTATACAATGAGAAGCTATGAGGGCTTATCTTCCTGGCACTGGAATCCTGAACTAGGAGGCCTAGTGTGGGGCTGGACTCCTTCCTCCTGAGATATTCCTTCTGAATTTATAGCTATTATACATGGGTGTGGGGACCCACCTGTTCCGTGTCTCCGCCTCTTCTATTCTTCTAGATTGATGTGGTTTCTTTAGTTTTGTAGTTGTTGGACTCACACATTCAATTTGATTTCTGATGATTCTGCGTGACTGTTGGCGTGTAATTAATTTAGTTGTAATTTTGAGGTGGTTGTGCAAGGAGGCCAGCTGTGTTTACTTATGCTTCCATCTTGACCAGAAGTCTGCAAAGGGCTGATTTTGATATAGAGTCCAAATCATCCTGGGTGGCCTGTGCTGGGTATATTTGTGATGATTTCCATAGATACTGATTTCCACACAAATAATTTTCATGTATGGATTTTATGCTTTATTTCTGTACCTGGTATTTAGATCCTGGTAAGTCTGAAATAAAAATTTTAATAATTATTTATACTTGCTAACAAGGTGGAAAAGCCAGCATTTAATGCCCTGGTCCTCAAGGTTCTCATTGGCCAGGCAAATGCACTACCTGATCTTGCAGCTTAGTTAAGGAAGTTTCCATCATGACAGATTTTTAGGTTGGCAGTTCTTTATCCCACGCAGACTTATAGGTTAAACAGTTTCTAAGGGAGGGTGCCAAGTTTTGATGTTTGTCAGTATGGCAGTGATGGATTCAGGGCCAAAGAGACTTGTTCAAGTGGAGCCTTGGTTCTCAATCAGCTGTCAGTTCTCCAAGCTGTGTGGCAAACCCACACTGTCTTCTGGGCTTGGCTGGATTTCTGATGAATTGGGTTGCCCCAGAGTGGAGCCAAGGTGCATGGTTTTCATATGGCACTGGAAACCATCAATCATGCCAAATGAATGCTAGATATAGTAATCAATAACATTTGGGGTAGAATCATTCCCAGGAAAGCTGTGGCCAGCTGTGATCAGTGAAGGACATACGCTGATAATGACAGCAGTGACCATGGGGTTGAATGTCTTTATTGTTATAAGCCATAGACATTTTGAAATGAATGGCCAACTCATTGCATTTTAGACTGGTTAATAGGCACATGCAGGATGCAATATCAATATTAATTAAATCTAAGTATTAAATACAGTTCATTCAATAAGTGGAAAGCAATCACCTAAATTTTCCCAAAGACTGCAAGTATTATTGTTATAGCAGATGTTGTAGAAACATCGGCATATCATCCATCTGTTTGGTATCTAAATCTAACTTCTCTTTGTGTTATATTATTTTATTACTGCTTTAGTGTATAAAGTTAAACCTGTAATATTGGTTTAAAGAACTTCATTTCTTACTCTGGAGTTGTTAATAAAAGAAAGATGATATTTTCACACTCTTAGATATGCAATTTTATTTTCCCTTATTTCTGTTTATTTCACATTGTTTATTTTCCTGTTGCTGATGCTATAGAAATGATTACTAAGAAATATGTATAGCTTTATTCCACAGGTTTCCAAGTTGGTGGCTTACAGAAAATATAAAGCATAATGCTTTCAATATTTATTGAAGATATTTCCAACTGGTGAAAAAAGATGACACAAAGAAGATAACAGTGAGGAGATCAAATGAAAGAATTACTATTGAGCTTTAAAAAGACTTTATGTTTTCGTTGAATCTCAGGGTTAGTCCTAAATTTATTTGTTTATTGTAGGCTCTTAGAGAAGGACATATGTAAGTAACCACAATATAAATTCTAATATTTCCCCTGGGTCCCTTAGTTTATCATATATAATACAAGTCAGAAACCTTTAACAATATAAAAGTTATTAAGTGAAAGTTTATGAATTTACTTCAGCCTTTGATACCATACTGATTCAACATGCCTACAGGGAAAAAATGGTTTAATAATATCAGTTAAGAAATACTATATGCTTAAATATTTTTTAACACCAGAACCATCAGCAAGTCAAATTAATGGCAAAGGAATTAATTTATGGATATTCACTGGTATGTGCTGAATAGAATTGTTTTTGTGGTTCATGGTTTCATATAGGTCCCTGAAGTTTAGAGCTTATATAGAGTTTGAGATAATTTTTGTGCCTGATTATTCTGTGTAGGTATTAATGTAATACTTGAGGTGACAATTATTATGATGATCATTATTATTATTATTGAATTTGATATCTCATAAAACAAAAGACCACAAGATACAGCATACAACTCAATCTGCTACATCATATACATTTGCTTAGTGTGTTCTTCATGAACCTCTCAGTGTTCTATTCAAGGTCTCTTTCTTCTTTGTCCTTGAGTGAGAACACACAAGAATGAGGGAAGAGGATGTCATTTCTCTTTTTCAAAGAAGTGCATGAGATCTGTAATATTGTTTGGGAGAGAACAACTGTTTAATGAAATGACCATGATCTGTTGTTATTTAGTTTAATTTTACCTTTAAGGGGAAAAATATGAGCACACATATATTTTTTCCTGTTTGGAAGTGCATTAGTTACTATGGCAACAATTTCACTGGCAGAGAGTTTCCAAAGACTCACACATATAATATAAATTTAATTTAAGTATTGGATTAGAATTTATACTTTCCTGGTTAGGAATAAAGACAATCCCATAGAAGTCATTTCCTTACATGGAACTGGGGCATGTCCAGCATGATATACAAAGATCACATATTTGTAAATGTGATGATCATATTTATAAATTCATGTGTCCAGAGTAAGGGACTAATTGGGACCTACCCAAGGAATTTGGCTTTAAATTCTGAAAATTTTTCCTTTATTTTTTCACAGCAAATTTAAATTTCCTGGGTCCAGACTTTAATATCCTTTCCTGAACTAAAAAATGTGACAAAATTTAATGCTTCATCACACATTTTTTTTTTCCCCTCAAGAACAAGTCTGGAATTATAATTTTCTATCACTGGCAAACTTTCTTCCACTGCTAGAACTGGATCCCACCTATTCCGGAGCACACATTCTGCACGGACTGGAGTGGCTGGCCATTCATCAGTGAACTCAACCATCATGACTCCCAGATTAAGCTCCTGACATTCATCAAGCAGACATGGGAAGAAACAAAGAGGAGTTTTAAAATAGATTTCAGATTATAACGGAAACCAGAAACATTTCAGACATCTGGAAATCCCATAAGCTGTTATGATATCCGAAAATCTTCAGTAAAAAAAAAACAAAAACCCTTTTCCCTCTTCCCTCTGGAGTGGCAGATGGAGGTATAATGATTGATAATAGTCAAGCTGGAGGATGGTAGCATAATGTGAGAGTCAAATGGACCAGAACCCCAGGATTAGTTACAGTTACTTGCCTCATTGCAGAAAGTGCTTGATGCCAATCATGCCCCATCTATGGAACAACTGCTGAGATGGTGTTTTTTGTACAGGGAGCTAGCACCCTAGAAGAAGCAGGTGGAAGCCTCCAGAAGCACCCTCAGTGTTTTTTCTCCTCAATTAAGCAAATCTGGAAAGTCACAGTACTACTCGGGAGGTCACGCTGTGTTAGGAGTTGGGCAGAAGTAGTCTCTTTAACAGCAATTACAAGTTCAGCCACTTGGTCTTTGTGATCATTTGATAACTCTGTTTTGCATCTCTCTATTCTACCAACATAAGGGAGTTGACACTTTCAGGGCTTCACTTTCTGGTTCTCATCTGTCACTCTCTTCCCTCCACCTGGCATCTCTCTGGACTTAACCATTCCTAACACCCTGGAGGGAGTAGGTAGAAGCCTAAGTATAAGCACTCTTAATTTCTTTTCCCTAATTCAGCAATCAGGAAAATCACACCATTTTGCTGCTGGTTTTGGTATTTAATTATATATTCTTGGAGTTTAATAATATCCTCTTAGCTCATTCTCTTGTGTTCTTACTCAGGGGCAAAGAATAAAAAGATCTTGAACAGTACACAGCGAGATTCATAAAGAAGTCATAAAAAGACAACGCTTCATGTCCCCCAGCATGGCCAGTGGTCAGCACTTACAGTGCTGTTTCTTCACCCAGACCTATATCCCAGCTACTTTGCCAAGTGACTGTCAGGGTAAGGCTTTATCTGTTTTCTCTGTTCTTCCTTAATTGGCAAGCACTAGTGGAAATAGTCACAGCCCAGTGTCAATTAGATAATCTTGAGAAAATGACATTAGTAAAGGAGAAAATGGTGAGCAAGAAGAGGTTAGTTTCAATGGAACACTTGATTTGGATCAGAAATCCTTTATTAGCATTTGATTCTGTGTTTTCAAATTGTCATCCCATCGACTGATTGTCATCCCATCGGCTTCAGAACCTTTTGCTTTTTACAAGAATCTAGTTCCTTCTCACTCCCTGAAATAATCTCACTTTCTACTTTATTGAAATCTTAAAACCCTCTAACTTGGTCTTTCTCAACTTCTTTATCTCAATTTCTCCCCACATTTTCTTTTCTCTCTTTCAGTTTAGAAGTGCCTGTTTGTCATTTGAAGGCCACCTTTCCTGTGCCTATTCTTCTGTCCTGTTCCCCTTTCTTTTTTCTCATTTCTTTGAATCACTTTCTGTTTATTGGCTCTCCCCCCCTTCTCCTACAAACATCCCCAAATATACCTATTTTAAAATGTGCCCTAGACCATTTGTCTTCTCAAGAAATCTCTTCCTGTTCGCTGACAAATTCCTCAAACTTACTCTATTCTTGTTGGCTTCACTTCTTAACAGTTCATTCAACCCCAACCCTTGGAATTGGTTTTAACAACCCCACTGAGACTTCGCTGGTGATGGTTGTCTTCCTGAGGCTCCATTCAATAGTTCTTTTCTTATGTGTGTTTAGCTTTGGACCCTAACGACAACTTATCATTAAAACTCTGCGTTTTCTAGGGTTTCCCCATTTCAGAGTGTTCTTGCCATCTCTGTGGGGAGATTTTCTTCTTTACTCAGCCATTTTCTGTAGTAGCATAGCAGTCACATGACCACTCTGGGATCAATAATTACCTCTGTGCCGATGATGCTGAGCTTCAGTTCTGAATTCTGAGGCCCGTTTTCTAATTCTCTGGTGCTCAGCTCTACCTCGTATGTCAGCAGTGCCTACAGGGCCACATGCTTGATCATGCCATTTCCTCATGAAAGGCAACTCTGATTTCTTTATTGACTGGATGTTCCTCCAGTTCTCAAGCCTCTTTTTCTATTTAGTTTCATTCAGTTCCTATTGATCTACCTCTACCATGACTCTTGAGACAATCTTTATACACTTATTCCCACTACAACGGTCCTAGTTTAGACCTCAGTTGCCTGTAACTTAGATTATTCAATAGCTGCTTTTAAGTCTCTCTCCTTCAGTGCCTTCAACCTTCAATCTCGCCCCCGTAACACTAGATGAATTCCCCTAAAGCAAAACTCCATTTGTGCTGGAACCTGACATTAAAATTGAAGTTTCAGTCAGGCGCTAGACCAAAAGCAGACTTTCAAAGGAAATATCAGAGAATCAGCTTCACAACTCTGAAATTCTCCATCCGTAGAGAAGTTTTGATGAGTTGAGAGACTGAAGCTGGGAGGTGATTTTTGAGGAAGATCTTACCGGGGACAGTGGTGCTATGAATCCCACTTTCCTGCGATGAGGCTACGGAGACCTTCAGGACGAAAGAGCAGTGTTTCAATGGGGGCTCCTCAGAGCCCTCACTCCGTGCCCCCTGTGGTTGGAGAACACAGCCTGGCTCCTGGGCTGCATCTGGATGCCATTGCCCCTTGGAGCAGTGTCAGTCTGCCATGGTTTGAACAGGGATTCTGCCCAGGGGAGCAGAGTTGAGGGGGTGGGGGTTTCATTATGGTACGAGGTATATTGCTAGGAATAGAGGTTGACTGGGGAGCAGAGGCTAGCAGCAGGTGGTCTCTAACTTCCCCAAAGATGCTAAGATGCGGCAGGCAGAGAAGCCTGGAGGAACCTGAGGAAAGTGTCCTGAGAAGAAGTCAATTTTACGTAGCTGTTAGGTCCAGACATTCTGAGTCATCTCTCAACTGTACTAGACAAGGGTGGAGTTTTCCAGCCGCCAAGCCCTTGCTTCCCACCCCACTTCCTTCAACCCTGGCAGGGTCGGAAGTATCAGCTAGTACTTCCAGCAGAGGTGCACACGTGGAGAGAAAGGCCAGTACTTCCAGCAGAGGTCCACGGGTGGAGAGAGAGGCCAGTTGCCTGCTGGCCCCTGGCTCCAGGCAGCCCGTCTGCAGCTGGACATGAGGACAGGGCATTGCGTGTGGATGCGGTTGAAGGGTTGATCCATGCATTAAACCAGACACTTTTAATTATTACTTTGAGACTGTGTCTTGACAAATCAGTCATTTCTCTTTCCTAAGAGTGGCCAGAAATGTGATGACACGTGAGGACAGCCATCCTGAGCAGATTTAGAGAGAGTGAGAGACTTCTCTGCGAAAAGAAAATAGTTACTTTTCACTACATTCTTGCTTTTGCTGCTTTGTAGCAACTGAAAAAACACAGGTTTTGAAAACCACTTTTTCTACACAGTAACCATGGAATTTTGGATAGATTATATAACCTTCTGAGCCTTTTTTTCCTTATTAGTAATGTCGAACCTAATGACTAAACTGACCAGTGGTTTATTGTGAGTATTAAACAAGTATACGTATCTAAAATGCCTGGCATAATATGTTATTTATCTGTTGCTGTGTAACAAATTAACTAAAAAATGTCGCAGCTTAAAATAATACACATTCACTATCTCACAGTATCCCTGAGCCAGAAATCCAGCAGCAAACTGGCTGAGTGCCTCTGGCTCAGTGTCCCTCACAAGGCTGACCAAAGTGTCAGGTGCCTCAAGCCTGAGCTGGGCGGAGTTCCTCCTGTGGCCCAGGTCCTTGCTGGATGCTGGCTGGAGCCACCAGTGCATTGTCACCAGTGCTTTCTGTAGAGCAGCTCACAGTGTGTCAGCCAGTTTCTCTCAGAGCAATCAAAGGAAAGAGTGACATGGAAGCCACATGACTCTCGTAACTTGAACTTGGAAGAGACATGTCATCACATTTATAGTACTTTATTCGTTGAGAGTGAGTCATTGTGTCCCACCAACAAGCAAGGGAAGAGGATTGGGCAGGGTACACATCCATATCAGGAGGTGGGGGTTACTGTGGGCCATTGTAGAGGCTGCCAAGAACACAGAGGGTCTGGAATAAATGCTGCTTCCTCCTTCGCATACCTACCTACCTTCCCCCATCCCCGCCACTTCCTGTGTCAGTACTCAGCCTCTCGTGGACTTTTCCCTCCTCTCTCTATTTGAAAGTACTCGCCACATTCATGTTGCATGCTTTGTCCTGCGTATCTTTTTCTCATCCTTTTTTAAAAAAAAGATTTTATTTACTATTTTTAGAGAGAAGGGTAGGGAGAGAGGCAGAGAGAGACACACATCAATGTGTGGTTGTCTTCCACCTGCCTCCAGCTACAGACCTCCTTTCTTTAAAAAAATGTTTATGTATTCATCACACTCGGTCCTATAGGAAGATACAGATATGGATGAGGTATTTTTCTGCCCCTAAGAAGGGCTGCTGTGTTGCTCTAAGGTTACAGGCCACATGGTGAACAGCAAGCATTTAGTTGGATCCCAGAAGTTGCCCTTTCCCAGAGTTCATTGTTCAGCTAGAATGGGAGCTTTGAAAATGAACAGTCAAGGTAACACTGCAAAAAAGAGAAAGCTGAGAAAAACTTCATGGAAGAAAGGATGTGTGAGCTGATGTGGTAAAGTGAGAAGGGATTTTCCATCAAGAAAACAAAGAACATGCTAGACATCATTGAGTGACCAGTCTCTGCCATCTGCATTCTCTCCCCAACTCTTCCTGTTTACGATGTTGGTTGACAAAATACAGCCCAAAGGACAAACCTGCCTCGATTCCCTTGATACCTGTATGTACATGAAGTTTTATTGGAACACGGGAATATCTAATCATTTGTGTATTTTTCTATAGCTGCATGTACGCTACAGCAATAGAGTTGGGTAAACGTAACAGATTTTTTCAAGGCCCATAAAGTCTGAAATATTTGCTTCCTGGCCCTTTACAGAAGTTTACTGACTCCTGTTCTCTTATAGAGGAATTATACGGAATGGATGCTCAGATGTTTCCTAAATTAAGTGGCGGAAAGTCACCAGTAGGCTGTGCTCCCTCTGTACATGGCTGAGCAACAAATGAATTGGCATTCAGTCAGTCGCTTAGGTGATTCTTTATTAGTGATTCTTGACAAATATTTTAACTGACATATTATGGCTGTCCATAGTAATGAGAGAGCCTTTTAAAGCAAGAAATAAACTTGTTTTCTACAGCCAATAGATAATGATGTAGTTTTTCCAGTTTAAAATATATTATTTAAATGTGGTTTCAATAAATTGCCTTTCTTTAAAAAAAAACAGGCCAAGCAAATAAATCAGGGAAGGCACATGGCAGATATAACAACAGAAATCTAGTAAAGAAAGGCTAAGTCCAATAATATCATTTAAAAATACCCAGGAAAATTTTACAGAATTTTCTCTCCATTGAGGCTGAAGAATATCTTTTATATAATGTTTAATTATGAAAGAGCCTCAAATCTTCAACCACAAATTCAGCATCAAGTGACTTCCACAGTTTTTGCAACTGTGTGTGTATTATTATTAATAAACATGAAATAATACCACAGGTCTATAAACTTTAATGAAATACATGAGATCTCAGTTATTAACATGAACTAGGTAATAAAGATCTGTTGAAGAGTTTCTTTTAAAAACCTTGGATAATTAGTAAATAAGAAATTGTATCACAGGAAGGAAAAAAAAAAAAAAAGAAATTGTGTCACAAATATTTGTGTTTTAATGAAACTATTGATTGAAAGTCAAGCCCTGGCCGGTGGCACAGTGGATAAGGTGCTAGCCTGCAAACCCAAAGGTCGCTGGTTCGATTCCCTAGCCAGGGCACATAACAAGGTTGCAAGCCAGGTCTTCAGTCAGGTCTGTAGCTGGAGGCAGCTGAAAGGCAACCATGCATTGATGTCTCTCTTCGCCTCTCCCTCTCTCCCCTCCTCTCTTTAAAAATAGTAAGTAAAACTTTAAAAAGTTAATTTTTAAAAAGTCAAGCTTTTTGTACAGCCCCTTAAAATGAAATACAAGTATAAAAAGTGAACTGAAATTTTTCAAGGAAACCAAACCAAAATTTCTATATCCTATTGTCAGGGCCCCCCTGAGAAGATGTTGGGGCATAGGGCCCTGTGCAAGCCAGGCTGAGCCTGTAAAACCTGACCGGAAAGCTGGGAAAGCTGGGTACATACAGGCCATGATGCCATAGACAGGGGGGTCCTGGTGTGAATCTGGCCTTGGGAATATTCCATACATCCTGTGAAGTCTGCCCTGTGACCTAAACTTCCTTGAGTTGTGTATTGCACCCACAATAGTAGATGTTAAAACTTAACCCATATGTCATCTCACCCTCCCTAAAATTCTGTGGGCCACCTGGAGTTCTTGGCATCACTTTACCTAACAGACCATAGCTTGTTGCATTTTTTTTATTGTTATCTAAACTTAACAACTCCCTTTCTTTTGAATATTCTTCTGTGGTAATGATTTGTGGTGTGTATGTGCATCCTCAACGTTGTGTAATCAATAAAAACCTTTGGAGGTGGGCCATTGAGACTTTTCACCTGTCAGACACTGGCTGGCCTTCTCTTCCCTAGCATAAGCTGCCTGGGAATTGTTCATTTCATCTGTGGTACCGAGGGATCTCTGTGGGTCAAGGGTCCTCCACATTCTATATTGACCTAAATTATTCTTTTTTGCATTCCATTTTAATCAGTTGTATTTGGTGACCAGAAACTATTGACCTAATGGTTCAACTGCTTGAGAATGTGTGCAATAAATGCTGTGGAGAAATTATTGTTTAATGATGTTTTTTGGCCACAAAGTCATGTTCACTTTCTTGAGTTCTATGAAGCATTACTGGTATGGGAGTACCTCAGAAATTAGCCCTTGGAAACTTCATCTTTACCTCAATCATGAGTATCAAAGATGAAACTCAATTCCATTGTAAAGATAAGTGTTGGTGTTTGATGGTATTGGGGGCAGGGATGTGTGACTACAACTTCTGAGTTCAAACCAATTGAAAAAGATTAGGATAAAATAGAGAGAGAGAGTGGAAAGTATTTTTAAATCAATTTTAATGCTGATATTCAAAAAATAAACTTCCTCTTTTAGTAGAGTTTGTTCTCACAGAATAATTTGAAGAAACTATGGGGAGTTCCCATATACCTGCTCCCAGTTTCTCCTATGATTAACATCTTACTTTAGAAGGGTGTGTTTGGTACAGTTTATGAACCAATGTTGATATGTGATTATTAACTTAAAATCCTTATTTTATTTATATTTCCATAGCTTTTACCCTAATTTCCATTTTCTATTCCAAGAGTCCATCCAACATGCATTGCATTTACTTGTAATGACTCCAGAGTTCTCCTGGCTGTGACAGTTTCTCACACTTCATTTGATCTTGCTGACCTTGACAGTTTTGAGAAGTACTGACCAGGTGTTTTGAGGAGTGTTTCATTATTGGGATTTGTCTGATATTTTATTTATGATTTTTAGACTGGGATGTATTTACGAAGATGGCAGAGGTGAACTGCCATTTTCATCATATCCTATCAGCATTGTATACTGTCAACATCACTTATCACTGGTAATGTTTACTTTAATCATCTGAAGTAGTGTTTCTTTGGTTTCTCCTCTGTAAAGGTTACTTTTTCTCTCATTTCCATAATATACTCTTTGGAAGGAAGTAACTGTGTGAAGGCCACCTTGAAGGAGTGGGGAGTTAATGTTCCACTTTGAGGGTAGAATGTTTCCATAAATTGTTTAAAATATTTCTGCATGGGAGATTTGTATATTTTCTCCACTTTATGTACTTATTAAATCATTAAAAATCACTCTGATTTTAGACTCTGCTATTTATTTTAGGGATTATAAGTTAATACTATTTTTATTTAGTGTTTTGCTCAAACTGTTCAAACTTTGTCCATTGGGAGTTTTTTATTTTGGCTCCTATGCTCCTATGTATGTGTGGATTTTTAAATTTAATTTATTTTTATTTTTATTTTTTTCATTGTCTTCGTAGTACTATGATATACTTCAGGTTCATCATTTTATTTCTACCCAATACTAGAATCAGCCATTTTTCTAAAGGGTCTTGGTTCCTTTACTGAAGAATGAAATTAGAAACCAGGATGTGGACATTAGGTATGTTAATTATTGCTAGGATAATTATATGCTTCTAGGCCCTTCCAGCTGAACAGAACATGGAACTATGTGTGTGCATATTAAACTCTGTATATATATATATGTACACACACACATTTATTATATATATAATACTTCTTTATTTATTTCTTCTGTATTTATATTAAGCTAAACACAAATTTACACTAATATCTCTGACTTTAGTTCATTACCATCTGGGTCATTCTAGTCTCTTGCTATTTAGACCCTTATTTACCTGTAACTTGTAAGTTTTGAAAACATGTAGAGATTAAAACAAGAAGTGACTTAAGGAATTTGTCACAATATGAAGTGGTGCTGTGTATCTTTGGATATTGGTAATGTAAAGAATTTCCTTCTGTATTTCTAACTTATGTTTTTCTAATTTTATGTGTGCATTGCTTCTGAAATAAAAAAAAAAATCAAAAACAAATATAGGTCAGTGTCCTGGTCAATAAAAGTGTGTTTTATTGCTAGGAAGCTGAACTCAGACACACATATTGCACATCATTAGGCAGATAAGAGATTTGGCTAACTTAGAGTGGATCAAATAAGAACTAGGCTCTTCATTATACTGTTTTCCGTGCAAGGGGACATTAGGCAACATAAGTAGCTGATAATCATGTATCAGGGAGCTATAGATAAAATTTTACAAAAGGATTCTAGGTATTTTCATGTGGTGGCAATGAGTATTCCAAGTAGATAAGTCAACAGAATGCATATTTACCTACTCTGTACCATTTTCTCTTTGTAGACTCCATGTCCTGACTGATGATAGTGTGCCATTGGAAATTCTGTCCAGCAACATCCTCATAGTTAAGCCTATAGTGAAATGTGTTATTTCCAATGACATGTTGTGATGGGCATCTGTACAGTGTTCTTCCATATTTTTGGCAGATCCTCTTTTTCGGGAACTCCTGAGGCACTAACCCTTCCTTACTCAAAACCATGTGGATGAATCCTCCTGTTATTTGATGATCAGCTCACTGAGCTTTAAGTGTTCTACTGTGTGAATTGTAACCATACTCTACCTTATGTCAACAATTCCCAAGCTGAGGTAAGTGAAGAGGAGAAACTTTATTTAGATGAACTGTGGGATTGGTTCAGTGTTGGACTGTGATCTGAGCCAGTCTGATCTTTGAGACTTTAGTGTCCTTTGAGACTTTAGTGAGGATGTTGGGAAAATAATGAACACAGAAGCTGTACAGCTCCACTCATTCTTTTCTGCCTGGTTAGAACCTAGGGGCGGGTAGTTTGGGAAGATGATGGTAGCCATTTGCAATCACAAATGACTATCAATCTGGAGATGAAATTTTAAAAAATTTAAAGGACAGGAACAGGCAGAAGAGAATGGAACATGATTAGTCAGACTTGTTGTCAGTGCTGGACCTTCTGTTTCTGGCCAGTCCTACCCTGGAGCCAGTAAGTTATTTTATGTTATTTTTATTGACTGAAGTTTGACTATTGGTGTCCTATTTCTTGCAACCAAAAGAATCTTAGAAGAGCACAGAAGAGATGGCAGGCTTGAATATTAAGGTATTCAGGTGGAGTTATGCTGTAAGGAAATGGAAAAATGGATTTAATGATCAGGAAGTTGTGTAAATAGATGTTTATTGGGGATTTATCAGTTTATAGATGGCATAAAGAAGTTATTTTGGCCAGAAGGTGCACTGAGTGAGATTAGAAGAGGTTTAAGGCTAGAAGTTGTAGAATACCCAAGGTTAATGGGCAGGCCCAGTATGAGAAAACTTCTAAAGGCAGTGAGAAATCAATGCCAGAGAATAAAGTTTGTACATTTTGAAAAAATGTAGAGATTAAAACAAGAAGTGACTTTAAAGGAAGTTGTCAAAATATGAAGTGGTGCTGTGTATCTTTGGATATTGGTAATGTAAAGAATTTCCTTCTGTATTTCTGACTTATTTTTTTCTAATTTTATATGTGCATTGCTTCTGAAATAAAAAAAAAATATTTAAAAACAAATTGTTTAACACTATAGTTTTCATGAATTTTTTTCCCTAGGGAAGAATAACTGATTAAGAATTTCCAAAGTCATCAGGAGAAGAGGCACGACTATAAAACTTGGAAACAGAACACGTTCTGGAAAACTTTGTCTCTAGAATCCAGAGAAGTGAGGACTTGAAAGAAAAGTTTCTTTCCGAGGATGCTTAGTGTTCAAATACACTAAGTATCTACTGCTTTGGTGCTGTGCCCGTGTTTTCTGTTTTTTAAACAGCAGACAAAAAAACAAAACAAAACAAAAAACAAAAAAATCAATATGGTAGGCTCACTGAGTAAGTTTTAAGGCAGTTTAAATAATCATTGTTTGGTGAAAAATACTTTATTTTTCAGGGAAAGCTTAAGCTCTTCTGTAGAGCATCAGTTTGAAAACCACTGATCTCTGTTTCAAATGGCTTTTCAGGTTTTCTAATTCCATTATACTTTATCCTGCATCCAGTACTGTGCAAGGCAAAGAGAATTCTATGAAAATAAACAGCAATAGAGAGTAAAGAGGCAATGATATACACAGATCAAAGAGAGCTTTGTCTTAAAAAATACTTCAGCATACATTATTTCCTTAAAAGAATGTAACTTGATTTAAATTCATCACAGGAAATCAGCTCCTCCTTCTCTGTGCCTCTAGACAGGTGTTTTTGCTTTCATTTTAACATTAGACAAGATGACTAAGCTCCTTTCTTTAAAAAGATGGTCAGTAATTGGTGTGTTGAGGCCTCCTGGGAAAACCTTCGAGCTGCTCAGAAATGAGTTTCAGAAGAGTCATGTGACAAAGTACCTGGGACAGAACTCAGGATGAAGTTTCCACGGTCTTTACCACAGTAGAAGATTCATGATGAACTTGGAAGGGTCCTTCCCATAGGTGGGGTTTGATATGCTCAGGCAGAATTAGGGTAATTAGCTGATCTCCCAATGGACTTTCTTTTTGTAAAACATTTGATTTATTATTTTTAGAAGGAGGGGAAGGGAAAGAGGCAGAGAGGGAGAGAAACATCAATGTATGGTTGCCTTTCACCTGCCTCCAGCTACAGACCTGGCTGGAGACCTGGCTTGCAACCTGGTTATGTGCCCTGGTTGGGAATCAAACCAGCGACCTTTGGGTTCTCAGGCCGGCACCTTATCCACTGTGTCACCAGCCAGGGCTCCCAATGGACTTTCATTGACAAGTGTCTGGGCTTGATATAGCCAATGTAGGCTCTGTCACAGTGGTCTCAGAGTGAAATAACAAAGCGATGGGAGTCCATTTGGGCAGCAGCCACACCCCACCCATGGCAGGGATGAGAAAGATAAGTTCATTCTTACCTTAGTGAAAGGTGTAATGTTTGCCCTTACATGTTGAAAGGAGTTCCTTGATTAAGAAAGCCCACCAGAGGAGGTGGCCAAGATGTCCTTTAATCCTGCAGAGCTCACCCATGACACAACATGCTTCTCTGTGGAGGAGCTGGAGTCCCCAGGATGTCACCTTCACTAAGGTGTGCAAAGCTAAACATCCCCTGGTCAGTTTCAAAGCCCAAAGAATTCTGAAGTAGGACGATAGCCCCATCCTGGACTCAAAGTCTGAAGAACAGCTCCATTTTGACCTCGAAGATGAATTCTCATGTCTCATTAGCAGAATCATTTTCTTCAGAAGGGAGGGTGGGAGACCTGCGCTGAATGTTCTGCTAAATAGGCTGCCCAGTCCCCTGACTCACCCAATCCTGGATAAAACAGACAATTAACCTGGAAAAGAAGAGTGAAATAACCATAAAACCCCTTTAAGGGCCAACAATGCAACCCCTTAATTTTAATCAGCTAACTCATTTTGACAGTAACACATTTGCTTAGAAATAAGTTCAGGATACTCATAGTTTGAAATGTATTTCCAAGTTTAGTTTTTAAAGTTTCAATGTATATTTTTTGTCCTACTCTCTTCTTCTGACACTCATATCCATGAAAAATAATGTGTGGAATCTGATCCATTTTTATAAAGGGGGACTGACTATTTCAATATTTAAGGCAGTGGAACCCAGGGTGCAAGTACTAGGTGGGGCACATAGTAAATAATTATTTATTAATAACATTAAAAAAGCTTACTCTAAACCCATAATACCACGTGAAGTGCTCAAATTTATTTATGGTTTTGTTAAGAAGATTTAGAGTCTGAGTAACAGGAAACGGAACTAACATTGGCTTAAAGTGAATAAACCACGTGCAATAACAAGTCCAGAGGCAAATGACTTCAGGGCTGGTGGGCCCAGCAGCTTCATAATCCAGGTTCTTTCTAACTCCTCAGCCTGTCGTATTGACTTGTTCCTCAGGCTGTCTCCCCTCCACATAAGCACCTAAGTTCTAGGCTGTAGGCAGTAAGCAAAATCCTCACAGTTCAGAAGCAGGAAAGCAAGGAAATGTGCTAGTTTGTTTCAGTTATTATTACTGTTTACTTTACTACATGAACAAGTTTTCCCAGGCCCTCAGCTGATTTTCCTTCTCACTTAGCTAAGAATGGCATCCTTGCCCCCCATCTAAACAAATCACTCGCTGGGGAAACAAAATGGCTGACTTAGTTTCCACGTTAGAGTCCCCAAGGTAGTGGCGTTTGTGTCACCTGGGAATTTGTTAGCAAGGCCCCATCCCAGACCTATTCAGGTGAAGCTGGTGAGAAAGAAAGACAGACAACCACCGGCTTAGACTGCAATTCATACAATTCACTGCCCAGAGCTGCCAAGCACAGCTGTCCCAGAAGTACACAGTCACAAAATGCTGCACAAGATCAGGATTTGGTTCACACAAAATGAGTGGCAGGGACTGATGGATAAGCAACCTGTATCAGAGGCCTCAATATTTAATTGTCTGTTTTATTCGCAACACAGCAGTACCTGCTTACAGGTACAGAAGGCTCTTGCAGATATTCGTGCTTTATTATTCCTTCTCGATCTGATGCTTAGAGGCAGTTTGAGGATTGAACCATTATTAAATTGTGGTTAAACGGCTGTCAACATGGCACATCACTTGTTTGGGAGGTCCATTTGACTTTTTTAAAAACCTTCTGATATGGTCTAACTTTACAATAGTTTTGCTTAAAATACGTTTTCTAATGAAAGTGCTCATTTTGAAATGGAAACAATTAGCTAAAGGTTCAACACTTGATGAATTTTGCTTTTGCCATATTGATGGTTAACTAAAGACAATTGAAACAATTTCACTGGGGTTTAGTTTTAAGAAAGCTTAAGCCCTGGCTGGCGGCTCAGTGGATAAGGTGCCAGCCTACGAACCCAAAGGTCGCTGGTTTGATTACCAGCCAGGCACATAACCAGGTTGCAAGCCACGTCTCCCCAGGTCCATAGCTGGAGGCAGGTGAAAGGCAACCATACATTGATGTCTTTCTCTTTCTCTGCCTCTCTCCCTTGCCCTCTTTCTAAAAATAATAAGTAAAATCTTAAACAACAACAACAAAAAAGCTTAATGAAGAATAATTTTCATAATTAGCATTAGCTGTTTGTAATATGGACTGTTTTAGTTCTCCCATAGGAGATACAGTTCTTTTGTACATGTTAAGACTGTTCAGTCTATTTTGAAGTTTTTATTGGGATGTTTTCCCATGGCAGGTAGAGTAATGGAAACAGATTTATCACAGCCAGTGACTGGAGCTCTCACTGAGCCAAAGCGTTGCTCACTGCATGGCTTATTTGACTATTTCAATGAATTAGAAGAAATCATTTGGAATCCTGTGATGTTGCCACAGCAACATTCATCATTGTAAAAAATGCTGTGGTAACAAAAGGAGTGAGACAGGAACACGTGTCCACATCCCAGGGGTGTTCCTCTGACCCAGGCTGCATAAATCTGCCGTATAGTGGGAAATTTGAAAGCCCAGTGGGAGTGGCAAGTGTACCTCATCTGTTGGTTACATTTCCCTCCCTTTTCCTCCAGGATATTTCCATTCTATTACTTCCTGTACTCATTGTTTATTGCTGCATAACAAATACCATAAACTGTGAGGCTGCAAATAAACATTTATTATCTTACAGTTTCCAGGGGTCAGAAAGGCAGAAACAGATGAACAGCGTTCTCGGATGGGGCTCTCCTAGGTTGAAATTAAGGTGACAGTAGGGGTTCAGTCTGATGTGAATCTCAGGGTCCTTCCCTGAGCTATGTTGTTGGCAGAATTCATGTCCTTGCAGCTGTAGCACTGAGGTTTTCTCCCTTCTTGCGGGCTGTAAGCTGAGGTTCGTTTTCAGCTCCTAAGGGGTTCTCACCCTCCCCTGCCACATGGACCCCCCAAATGCCTTTGTTCCTTCAAAGCCAGTAGGAAAATCCCTCTCATGCTTCAAATATCTGACTCCAGCAAGGGCCCAGTTCCTTAAGGGCTCCTCTTATTCAGTCAAGCCTCCCAAGTTAACTTCTCTTTTGATGAGCTCAAAATCATTTAATTAGACATTTTAATTACATCTGCAAAAATCCCTCCACCAGCAGGGAGGGATTGTATCTGTGAGATAGCCTAATTAAGCAAGTGACATCCCATCATATTGATGGGTCCCACCCACACCTAAGAAGAGGGGAATATACAGGGTGGGTCCAGCAGTCCTGGGAAGTTTGCCTGCCCTCTCAGAATTTTGCCTACCACTCTTCCTATTTCCTCCCATCCTGTTCTTTTCTATTTTTGTTTGGGACATGTGTGCTCATGAGTATTTACATATAAGCATATGCCTGTCCCTCGGGAATAACTGTGATAACAAAACCCACCAAGAATTACCAAACACATCAAGAAAAAATGATTTTTCTCTGGCAATTTACAGCTTTTGAAAAAGTTGCAGTAATTGTAGCTCAAGGATGCCAGTGCATTCAGGCAGGTCCTTTTAAAAATAACCTTTATAATAGCACATCCCAAAGGACTGCTTCACCTTGGGTCTCACAGTCTATCCGGACACAAACTAGGAAAGAGGTATTAAGCTGTGGATGTCAGGCAGACCATGCAACATAATAAACAAACTGTAATTCACTGCGCTCTGATGAAACATGTCCTTGGTTTCATGCAGAGGAAAGATCTCAGGACTGACTTTTCCAGCGCTGGCTCGAGCTCTAGTGGGGGATTCAGTTGGTCTGCAAAATAACAGAGTAATGATAGATGTTGTTGAAAGGCTCTTGAGCGCCAGTGAAACCAATGACCCCCTTTCAACGTTGTGTGTCCTAAATCAAGGTCAAAAATCTCTTTTCAGAATAATGCTGTTCATGCACATCTATGAGGATAAATAAAACCACTTGACAATTCACTCCTTTTAGTTAGCAAAGCAATTGCTGAGGTAAAGACAGCAGATAGACCTTGACTTTTCAAAAGCTAGATGTGGGAACTGCTGCCAGTTAGTCCATTAAAAATTGGCTTGTTAATCTAAAAGAAGAACTCTTTTATGATAGGTAATGCATCTGCTTTTCTGAATTAGTAGTAGCTCATCAACAAACATGTCCTGTAGGCGGTGAAACCAGTAAGTAAACATAGCAGAAAGTATCTTAGGTTATTATCCTAAAAGCTCCTTTTGGGGGCTTGTGGTTGCTTTTGGTGCTTTTGGTCATTAAATAACTTAACACTGACAATGTGCTAGACCACTTTAAAACAACTTTAAAGTAGGTATTAAGATGCCATGGATGTGCGATTTATCCTCTATTTTCATTCCTGCTTGTCAGAGAGGTAACACTGGTTGGTTAAATCCCAGTATCTGTCAGAGTTACCTTATTTGGATATAGGATCAGACACCTGGAGAAGGCGGACTGGAAATGCCTGAGGTTGCTGGTATCTGAGGGGGCAGAGGAGGCTTGGAAGGAGTTCCCCTCACAAGGACACAACCCTGAAGATATGTTGATTTCAGGCTTCCTGTTGATTGCCTCCAGAATTCAGAGCCAATAAATTTCTATGGTTAAAACCATCCAATTTGTGGTACTTTATGGCATCTGTAGGAAAATAATACGTGTGGATTCCTAAAATCTTTTAAATTCTTCATACCTAAGTGATCCTCCACAATTATTTCATTAACCTTGTACATTGTAATTAATCACTTGCTACTTGATTTAATACTTATTTTAATACTGTTTTCTTCTAAAGAATTTCAAGAGGCTTTTAACCAATTCCCCTTGGTTTAAATGGATTTCTTTTTTAAAAGTCCATTTTATTGATTATGCTATTTCAGTTTTCCCAACTTTTCTCCTTCTGTCCTTCCCCTACCCAGTACCCTCCTTCACTCCAGCCAAACCCCTCCTCCTTAGTTCATGCCCATGGGTCATGCGTTTACGTTCTTTGGCTTCTCCATTTCCCATACTGTTCTTAACATCCCCCTGCCTATTTTGTATCTGCCAATTATGCTTCTAAATACCTGTACCTTCCCCCCGCTTTCTTCCTTCTCCTTCCCCATTGATAACCCTCCAAATGATCTACATATCTGTGATTCTGTTCCTGTTTTAGTTGTTTTTGTTTTTTAGATTCACTTGTTGATAGTCGTGAGTTTGTTGTCATTTTCTAGTTCATAGTTTTTATCTTTTTCTTAAATAATCTCTTAATATTTCATGTAATAATGGCTTGGTAATGATTAACTCCTTTAGCTTTACTTTGTCTGTGAAGCACTCATTTTACCTGCCCTTCCATTCTAAATGGTAGCTTTCCTGGATAGAGTGATCTTGGCTGTAGGTCCTTGATTTTCATCACGTTAAATACTTCTTGCCAGTCACTTCTTGCCTAAAAAAATGTTTTGTTTTGTTTTGTTTTTGAGAAATCAGCTGATAGACTTATGGGAACTCCTCTGTAGGTAATTCTGTAGGTAATTCTGTCCTTTTCTCTTGCTGCTTTTAAGATTCTCTCTTTATCTTTAATGTTTATCATTCAATTATGATGTGTCTTGGCGTGGGCCTCTTTGGGTCCAACTTGTTTGGGACTGTCTGTGCTTCCTGATCTTGTAAGTCTGTTTCCTTCTCCAAATTAGGGAAGTTTATTTTCACATTTTTTCAAGTAAGTTTTCAATTTCTTGCTCTTCTTCTGGCATCCCTATGATCTGGATGTTGGCCTTTATGGAGATGTCTTAGATCCTTCTTATACTCTCCTCATTCTTTGAATTCTTTTCTCTTCATTCTGTTCTGGTTGAAAGTTTATTTCTTCCTTATATTCCAAATCGTTGATTTGAATCCCATCTCCCCCCTTTCACTGTTGGTTCCCTGTGGCTTTTTCTTTATTTCACTCAGTGTAGCCTTCATTCTTCCCTTATTCTTTTGGTGTACTCAGTGAGTTCTTTGAGCATCCTTCTTAGGGCCAGAGACCCCGTGCTGCTGGTCCCAAAACCTGCCACCTGCATTAGGACTTGCAAAACAGGCTGTGTTCAACAGTCACTGTGTTCTCAGGAACTGCGGCCTGCGGTCTCTTAGGACCTGAACCAACACCTGTGCTAAAACAAAGAGGGTCTGTGTCACCGGGCATGTACCTGATCACAAAGTTCCCTATTATCCGAGGCTGCCAGATCCTGCTGAGTGAGACCTGGTTTCTCTCCCCCTTGAGCCTTTTCCAGGAATAAGAACCATAAATCTCCTGGGCTTTTTGTTCTCACAGCAACCATCCTTAACCAGAGGCCACTATTGTGTCACCTATACCCTGGACATCTAAAATGGGTTATTTAAGAGGAACTGCTTAGGACTCTAGTAGTTTCTTCCACCAACTGCATCCCTCCTGGTTTTTGTAGGCAAAAGTTGTGGTGATTTATCTTCCTGGCACTGGAACCCTGGGCTCTGGGGCCGGGTATGGGACTGGGACTCCTTGCTCCTAAGGTATTCCTCCCAAGTTTTTTTCACCACTTGTGGGTGTAGAGCCAGCCCATTTCTCATCTGTGCCCTTCCCACCTGTCTCGATGGATATGGTTTCTTTAATTCCATAGTTTTCAGACTTCCATTCAACTCAATTTCATAGTTGTCGGACTTCCATTCCACTTGATTTCCGATGGTCTGAGTGGTGGTTGTTCTATATTTTTTCTTGTAATTTTGATGTAGTTGTGTAGAGAGCCATGTCTGTCTATGCCACTATCTTTGGGTATTCCTAAATGTATTTCTATGTGATCCAAAGAAGTCCCTAAGTTTCTACTCCTACCAATTTACTTTCTGTTGCTTTTAGGATACCACCTACCATAGTCTGAGTTTTTTTGTGTGTGCGCAGAGAAAGATTTTCTTCTCTGGGCAATTGTTATTGTTAGGAGCATCATTTTCTGCTGTTCATCAGTGCAGAACCTAAAACCAAGCAAAACTCTGCTGGAAAGTTTTCATACACAGTTATTTTGAAGATGTCTGCAGAGAGTCTTTAAACATATATTTTTTAGGTGAGTCCATAGAGGGTGGTATCTGGTAGTTTTCCATGGGCAGAAATGCCTGAGAAATTGACCTCACCCAGCATGATACCAGGCCTGAAGATATAACATTTTTACTGCAGGGTTTTTCAAAAAAAGGAAAACCCTCAACCACACAGCATGATCTGTACTATTAGAGTTCTGCTGACAACATACAGAGGAGCTCTGGAAAGTACATTTCTTATGCTTAGGATAATTGTAAACCATTTGTTAATGCCATCTTTGTGGAGCATCTATTGTGACTTTAAAGAATACATCACAGTGTAAAATGTTGCATATACTATACATTTTTGAATATGTATAGTATACATTTTAAAATATATATATAGTGAGGAAAAATTTCAGTATGCTGACAGTAATGACATTGGAGTGGGAAATTCTATTTTTCTTCTATTTTCTAAGTTATTGAATATCTACTATAGTCAAATTGAAATATACCTAATTTTATAAAACCTAAAATGTCCTATGAGAATCAGCACTTTGTGTAATTTTGTACTGTCTTCCCTTTTTAGCTTGACTGAGCAGACATGTTTGGGACTTGATCAATCAGTCTGATCATACCAACTGTGTCTCTAAGGATGAGTCAACTGTGTGGGGAGTCAACTGTGTGACGGCCAGGCCTGATGGAAACTGAGGAGAGGCCTGACAAACCAGACAATGCCTGGTTTTACCAGTAATCCACAGACTCACTGTCAGAGCTCAAAATGGATTTATTAAAAATAATTAATAACCTGAATCCTATGTATCATACTGGTCATGTATTATAGAAACATCATAAGCATAAATTTAAAATTCAGAAGTGCTCTTCTTGGGCATACAATTCTGCAATATAGCTTAACAATTTATATTTGAACAATTTTCTCACAAAATTAGTTATCTTGGTAAAAGCTGCTGAGCCAGATGGATGTAGTTATAGCAATCAAGACCAAGGAGAAGAAAACAAACTTAGTTGGTGGTGGTGTTGGGCAATTTGTGTGCATGTGTGTGTGTGTGTGTGTGTGTGTGTTAGTATTAAGCCCTCAGAAAAATATCTTAGAGTGACAATAATGAGGCGGAAAGTAATAATAAGAGAGTTATTAGCATTCTATTATTCCTTTTTACAGTTGTGTTTTCATTTCAAATATCATTATATGAAAATACAAAAAGGCAGGTTTTATGTCTTTGTTGTGATTTTTGTTGTTGTGTGCATATGTGAGATGAATGGGTGGTTAGACTGCTATATTAAATTAACATTTACCCCAATGTCCCAAATGAAAGGTATTACAGCAATTTAACACTATTTTTATTTCACAAAATTAATTGTAATCATCTTGGAGGGATGGATTACTGTTAAAACCAGATGGAAGAATGAGTGATTGGAAGTTGACACAGGTAATATTATAAATATTCTTTTCTGAGTGCCTATCCTATGCCAGAACTTGGCTGCCTATTTATATATGTTAACCTATTTCTTCACACAGTACTCCATGTTGGGTTTTATTGTCCCTATATCACTCGTAAGGAAATTGAAGCTAAGCAGTTTTAAAATCTATTAGTTGTGTTAACACCAGCTTCTATAGCAAATAAACCTCAAGATTTAAGGGACTAAACATACTCAAAGTTGATGTTTCATTGTGCAACAAGTCAATGTAGGTGCTCCTGGCCAGTTTATCACCTTGCTGTGGTTCAGGCACCCAGATTTATTTAATCATGTAGCCCATTCATCATGTACAGCTTTCAGGTCTTATGTACTCATCTGGCATAGAAGGAAAGAGAGGATAGAGAAGATAAAAATGCTTCTTAAAGATTCTTGCCCAATAGTGATGCACAGTACTTGGACTCATATTCCATAAATGGAACTTCTCTGTGGAATGCAACATGGACACCTGTGTATAAGGGGCAGGGTCTGGGAAACACAGTTCCCTTTGGGTAGGTACATTGCAATGGCAGCATCACAATATATGAGGAGAAGTGTACATTTGGTGAACGGATAATTGTCTCTGCTTCACCTGTTCATTAATACAGCATTAACCACACACTCAGTATGTATTGTGGTTATTATTTTAGTATAAAAAGAAACTTACATGAAATTTCTATTTAGAGAAAAGGGTTAGATGTTGATATAGTGATTCTACAATACACTGTGACAATGAAATGCCTTCAATTAATTGTCTTATACTTTAATATTAAATGTTGAGATGAAGGTATAAGTGAAAGATAAATGATGAGGCAATAACTTTTTCAGGGAGAAGTAGGAACAATTAGGAGTATAACAATTAGAATAAGTGGCTGTGGGTTTTTTTAAATTTTTTTTCCTTAATTAGATTATTTCTTCTAGGGTTTCTCATAGTGCTGACAAAATGTTGCCTCCATAAGGAGAGATTTTAAGGACCACCAGAAATATGTCAAAGTACTTTTTGAAGACAGCAAGGTAGGCATCAATGTCTCCTGTTAGAGAAGAAGGGCCTTTGGGTTTTACCCCATTCACAGTTTAAAGTGATTAAGTAGGGGTGACACAGTACCTAGGGAAGCCATTCCTTTCATATGATTGGCATTAGGTTGTCTTAAAGTTTGTGAAATGAGTGTTTGGGTTTGGGGTCATTTTCAGTGCTTTAGTTTTATGAAATTTTATCTGAAACCAAAGGGCATAACAATCATATGGTCAAATGAGTTGGTACTAAAAGGGATGTTAGAAAGCCCTACTTTCCCTATGATGTTTATAAGTAAATTAATAGACAGCCTCAAAACCTTTGGCATAGCTCTAGTAAGCAACCATACTAGAATGATAATACAGGTCTCCTGTGTGCCAGTTCATCATACATTTCATCAATTCATTTCCTTTTAAATTCACTTGATTCAGCAAAAGAGCATTGACTGCACTCTACATACCAGACACTGTGCTAAGTTCCAGCAACATGGAGGGGACCAATGTAGAGAGCACCCCGCACCAGTTCTCAATAAATTAACTCTAGATTCTGACAGCCAAGGTTTGCTTATTTCAAATAATGAATAGAATTGTGGCTCCTTCTTGCTTGGAACCATGCCATAAAGTTATCACATTTCTTATTGTCCTTGAGCAACTCAAGATGATTTTCCCCCCAGTTTGATACCATTTAGCATCTCTGTCTGATATATGTCATAAATGTTATGGAAATATGTCAGTAGATTTATTCAGCCTGAATCTACTATCATTTCACCTACCATCACTAACCCCTGTTCCAGAGATTCAAATTTTAAGGCACAATTTTGATTTCCAACTGATGTTTCAGACTCTAAAGAGACAACAGTTGAATTGCCCGAATTATGTGCAAAAACATGCATGCAGTTGATGAGTAGTGATCTGTGGTGAAGATGGAAGACAGGGTGGTCCTCACATCCCAAAGGTGCACATGCTTTCCAGGTTGCCAGTGAGTAGCATCTGTATGATGTGGTAGGGGATGGTTATTGGAGACTGCAAACTTTCTCTTCTTCAGTAAGTTGCCATAGGATTTTTATTTTGGCTGATTAGCAAGCATTTGCTGTTCATTTGAAGAGGAAAAAAGTGCAATTTTACTTGATTTCTGATTGTGATGCAAATACAGCTGTGGAGATTGGGAAGTCAGGTTGTATGTTTCATGTGTTCTAAGTTTTATCTTGGAGTATCTTTATTCAAATATACATTTTATTAATTGTAGGTAAGTTCCCTAATTTAGTCCACCAATACTCGTTCACTCCCCACTCCAAAGGGAAGAATTAAAAATCATCAGCCATGATACCCATGATATGCCTGAAAAATTATACCATATAACCACTGAGTGATGCAGCTTGTAAACCATCTTCATCTACCATCAATTTTATTGGAAAGCCCAATTTCAAAATCTGGTTTTAGTTTACCAGCTTTCCATATGCAAAGTTATATAACAAAAAAAATCAGTCAAGAAAAGGGAGAAAAATACTTTCAATAAAAACTTTCAGTATTAGAAGGGAAGGAATTGGCATTTAAAGTTCAACTGCTTCATTTCACTGATAAGAAAAACTGAGGTCCAGAGAGGTAAATGATACAGTCACAACAAATGAAAGGAGGTTGGAATTCATATTTTAGCATAAATCTGCTTCACTTTCTATTGGTTTCATGGCCATGCAAGAGTTCTGGAAATTTAGAACTGGCAGGATGTGGGTCACAGAAAAGTTACTTGTCATCTGATCCAGGATCATTTTGAAAATAAATTCAAATACAGCTGAGGCAATGTTGACATTAAGATTTTATTTCAACAAATACTGAATGTATTCTATTATTATTTTTTCTTTCAGGTACTACTCAAATACAGCTGAGGCAATGTGGACATTCAGATTTTATTTCAACAAATACTGAATGTATTCTATTATTATTTTTTCTTTCAGGTACTACTTGGTTTTAGTACCCCCCTACAATGATCTAGTTACTCTCTTGTCTGTTACCACATATCGACTGACTTATTTTATGTTTTTTATGTTAATTGTTTTTTTTTTTTTTAATAGTTTTTTTTATTATGCTATTACAGTTGTCCACCTTTGCAGTGCCCACCCACCCCACCCCCCGCCCCTTAGTTCATGTCCATGGGTCTTACATACAGTTATGTTAATTGTTTAAAAACCAGTTTAGCTGTGTCCAGCTTTGTAAATTTCTCAATCAGTTAAAGAAATCAAGTTGATTGTGTGGGTTCAAGACCAACCCAGGTTTCTGTGAACCTCCAAACCGTATCTGTTTGCTGTACTATTACTCTTTGGCACTCATTTTCATAATCACAATCATAAAAACTTAATAGGAAAATGATAGTGATGAATAGTGTATTGGTTTAAAAACATGGCAAAAGTTCCTTGACACTCATTCCATTGATTTATGGCCATATGTAGCCTTTGCTTGAATTTGATTGTTCTTATGACTAGTTTGACCAATAAGGTATAGAGGAAATGTCACACTGCAAAGTGAGCCTAAGCCACATGGAAAGTTCTGCGTGTACAGTTGAAGCTGACCCCAATCATTATGCTTGCTATTCTATCCCAGGTCCCAAGAATGTAAGTATAGAAGCTTTTAAATGATCCTGTCTCCAGTTGGCTAAGTCACCCCATTGTCATTTGGGTCTTCCCAGCTAAGTTCCCAGACTTCATGGAGCAGAGGCAGGTCATTGACACCTTATGCAATCTAAATTTCTGCCCCCCAGAATGCATGAGCATAATAAAAGTGCTAATTTCTTACACAACTAAGTTTTGGAATGATTTTTATAAAGCAATAAGGAACCAAAACAGACTGGTACCTGAGGGGCTGGCAGCCTGTTGACTGGGATAGGTTTAATTCCTGGAAAAGAAAGAAACAAATACTCCATCCTAGTCAACTTAGAAACATCTAATAATACTCTTCTTTCTCACTTCAAAAAATTAATTTATTAGACTATCCTTATATTAGCAGAGAGTATGTTACACAGAACAAAAATAGAATCCAACAAATGTCACACCTAAAAGCTGACTTTCCATGGCAACTGAAAGTCTTGTTTTTAAAGGTCACACTGAAAGCAAAACAATCTTCATAATCTTGTTCCTTTGCTTTAAATCAATCTTCCTCTAATTTTTTATTTTATTTTATTTTATTTTATTTTTATTTTTATTTTTAAAGATTTTATTTCATTAATTTTAGAAAGAGGGGAAGGGAGAGAGGCAGAGAGGGAGAGAGACATCAATGTATGGTTGCGTTTCACCTGCCTCCAGCCACAGACCTGACTGGAGGAGACCTGGTTTGCAACCTGGTTATGTGCCCTGGCTAGGGAATCGAACCTGTGACCTTTGGGTTCGCAGGCCGGTGCCTTAACCACTGTGCTACCAGCCAGGGCATCTTCCTCTAATTTTATAAATACATTCTTTCTGAATTGAATGTTTATGAACAGTTATTCCTGGATTTTTTTTCCCAGAGAATCTGAGTAATAATGGCAAAAACTCTATAAACTATATGCAGAAGCATTTTGATTAAAAAAAAAGATTTTATTCATTATTTTCCAAGAGAAGGGCAGGGAGAGAAGAAGAAAGGGAGAGAAACATCAATGTATGATTGCTTTTCATCTGCCTCTAGCTGGGGACCTGGCTGGAGACCTGGTTGGACACCTGGGTTGCAACCTGGTTATGTGCTCTGACTGGGAATTGAACCAGCAACCTTTGGGTTTGCAGGCTGGTGTCTTATCCATTGAGCCACCAGCCAGAGCTCAGCATTTTGATTTTATTGCTAAAGAAATGTTACAAACATGTCTCTTTTTTATAATACATTAGTATGTTCCCAAGGGCCTTATACTGGATGATTAAAACAAAACACAAACCAAAAACCAAAACTTAAATTACCTCTTCAAAACAAAATATTAGTGGCTAATGGATAAGACCATCCTTGGTACCTTGGTTGATCCTTGAATGCAGGCTTGAAAATAAAGTTACACATAAATGTTTATTACCTATTTCAACTTGTTAATGATACTCATAATTTAAAAAGGGCTCATGTTAAAATGTTCCTCTGCTAAAACTTTGTATTTTGTAGGAAGTAACAGATTCTCTTTATACAATATACAACCGTTCCCTATAATAGAACACTTCTACAACTCCAAAAGTGTTTATTCTCCTGAAGAAAATAAACAAACCAGGATTAGATTACAGTTTCTGAATATTTAACTATTTTGAATACTTACACTCCCTAATATTCCTTCTTGCATGCTTATAGCTGAATGCCCTTGACTTGTATAATCCTTGTAAGGAAGCTCTTTAGGTGGGGAGGAAATTGTTGGTCAAAGAAAAAGGGATATAAGCCTTAGAAATGAAATTATTTGAGATTTCGTGCTCATGAATATTTTCTGCCTTCTGATACTTTATCAGTTTTATTTATGGAGTCATCATAGTACTTAGCTACAAAATCTATAATGAAGATTACTTTTTGAGATTCAGAGAAAAAAATCTAAGAAGTCAAAAGGGAAAAAGAATTGCTCCCTGATATATGTACATATATCTGTGCTGAACTTCCATGTTTCTACCGCATGTTGTGGTAGAGGCAGAATTCCAAGCTGGATCCCCCAATTCTCCCTCCCACAGCCTACGCACCCACATTAATGGATGGTTTTGAATCCCTTGATTAGGTTATTGGGTGGCATAATTGATGGTTACTTAGATTATCTCAGCATCACATGTTGAGGAATGTAGCAGCCTCTATGGATTGAGAATGGCTGCTGCTAACAGCTGGCAAAGAAAGGGGGACTTAGCCCTTCAACGAGAGATCCCTGAATTCTGCCAACAAGAATGAGCTGGAAAGTGGATTTCCCTTAGAGCTGCCGGGTGAGGCAGGTCAGAACTCAGCCTGCCCAATTTCAGCCCTGAGCCAGAGAACACCAGCCCACCAGGCTAGATCTTTTACAGAACTGCAAGGTATAGGTAATTTGTTGTGTAACACTAGCAAATTAAAACAGACATGTACTTATCAGGATCCCATTCCTTTTTCCACTTTTTTATCCTCATTCAAATACATGCTTATTGATTTTAGGAAGAAGGGAAAAGGGAAAGAGGGTAACAACTATTTGTTGCGTCTCCTATGTGCCCTGACCAGGGACAGAGGCATGTGTCCCTCCTGGGACTGGAACCTGCAAGGTTTGGTTTTCAGGACAATGCTCCAAACAACTGAGTCACACTGGTAAGGGCAAAGATCCCTTTCTAATGTCAGCATTCAGCTCGTAAGTACAGCCACTAATGTTTCACTGTTCCGTTCCTTTGCTTGTCTTTAAAAGGATCAGAATATGGCATAATGAGAAACAGAATCACAGTACTGCATCTCTCCAGTTAGTTATGGCAGTGTGTGAGATGTTTTTCTCTACAAAGCCTGAAAAAAATTCATTAAACTCTCTTCTTCATTAAGCCTGTAGGATCGAGTTCTGTGAAACTGTTATAATGAACACTTCCTTTCCAGTTTTTATTGCCGTCTGAGTGTTTAGGATAACTTGACAGACAATTCCTCTAAGATTCTTGAAACAGAAGTTTGAGTAAAAGAAAATCTGGGCTAAGAACTTGCCTATGGTGAGAAATGTTATGAAAACAGCTAAGAAAGAAGTGGATGTTGGAGGTTACATGTTTCCAGTTCAAATCTGTCCACAACTGAATTGCTGGCCCTGTGTTTCCTGATCATTTTTATCTGCGGGACTGGTAAATATTAAAAAAAAACTTCACTCAAACAGAACAGATATACATAATGTCTACCATATAAACCAGATTGTGAAAAGAGGAAACTTGGGTAAACTCAGGGAATTAAACAAGCATTTTCAAAGTAGACAAAACTGCCTAACATATAAGGTAACAAACTACCATCTAATTGAGGCTTAGAATCTTCATTTTTTCCCCCCTCTTAGGACTTGATCAGATTATGCAGTGGTATTTAATGTAATAGAAGTAAATGACCTTGCAGCAGCCTAGCTATAATTCCAGCAGCACTTTTCAGACCTTGGTGCATGCGCAAAGGAAACCTTATATTTCAAAATCCATTTAACTACGCAGTTGGGAACTTCCACCTAACCTTCAATGGAAATCATTAATCTGCAACATAATGATATGCTCAAAGGCAAACATCAAGAGAAAAATCTAATAGAATTCTACAGGTTGAGTCATAGTGTTCATCACTATGATTCCAAATGATGCACATGCTCAACTGAAACCATATGCTCATAGATTTACATCAATATTTGGTAGTACTACATGTGTGGAAACACATTTTCAAAGATGAAATACATCCGATCGAATCAATCTTGATCATAGGAAACACTATCCTTGAAGCACTAAGCAAACTGTTATCCTCCCCAAATGACATTCTTTTCATTAGTAGTTCTATATTACAAATAAAAAGTACTGAATTATTAGTACTTATGTTGAGTTTTGCTCATAAAAATGTAGGAATTTGTTCTCTTTGCTGATATTAAGTACCTGCATAATATCCTTGATTTTGTTGCTTGGTTCACAAAGTCTGAAATATTTACCATCTGAATCAACTTTGCATAAAGGACAGTCTGTGGTTCAGCTCACACCCTCTTCAGTCTTGTCTAACACTATTTCCTCCTGGCTCACTCCACTCCAGCCACACTGGTCTTTCTGCAGTTGATCAAAGGACTCTCTGCTTTAAGACCATGACAAATAATGTGTCCTCTCCCTGCTAACATTTATGCATCTTACTGAGCTAAGCTTAAATGTCATTTCTTTAAAGAAGTCTCTTGTGACCTATTGACTTTCTGGCAGCTAAGACTGGTTCACCTCTCCTAATTGCTTTGCAAATCCTTCACTGTCCTTAGCATTTGAAAAAAAGTCAAGTAGTTGTTTTTTTATGCTAATATTTGCTTCATTTCTGGCTCACCCACTGCACTATACACTCCATGGCAGCAAGAAGTACATCTATATTATTCACTGATATGTCCCCATTGGTACATAATTAGCAAGTCTATTTATGTGCACAGCTTGGCTATCATTGTTGAAAATCTGTTGAGTCAATGTTGTGAACATCTATGGCTGAAAATTCAATAGTGACTCTTGTCATAGCAAATATCTGGAATATTTCACCATAGTAACTTGTAAGGTGAGTTGCTGGCAAGGTCCATTTCTTATATATGCACAATGATCACCACGATTCATATATATAATTTCACCTGACGGCTAATTGGGAAACAATGAAAGAATAAATTTTAAATAAAATATGTTTACATTTGACTCATATTTTACTGCTGAGGGAGTCAAGAATTGGGAGATTATCTAGCAAGTTCCAATGGGTTGCTGAATGGGCCAATGGTTTCAATGACACGATAAATTAGTTAGAAGATTAGTTAGAACCGTCTTTTTCATAGACCTTATTCTTATGAATTGCAGAACAATTGGGTCAAAAATGTCCCAGCTTTGCCAAGTATCAGTCCCTATAGACACTAATCACAAATACACTTATAATAAGACAAATAACATGTTCCCTGTAAAAGAGTGGAGTCTCATTTCCCTTGGAGTAAAACTGGCCAGTTTATGGTTGCTATAAAAGAGTATCTGTGCAAGAGTATGTGTCTATATGTGCTACTGGATAAATCTCCCAATTTAAATTTCCCTACAGGAAATGGAAGTTCAAGACTATCAGAATGATCCTCTAACGCAGGCCCATTATCACTTACAGGACTAGTGGAGGAGGCCAAAGGAGGCCCATACCCAACATGTGTATATGGTTACAGTTATATCTCATGCTAACTTATGTTAAAGCGTGTTCTCTCTGCTGTCCTTGACAAACATGTCTCCATAACAATCAAGAAGATCAAGTTAAAATGTAGAACTGCTGGACTCCTTAGATTTTCTTAACGAAACCTGGGAGCATTCTCTTACACCCCGTCCATCCTCCAGTGTGGGACAACTATGCCCATGCATATGGAACAGCAGTTTGTATACCCTACAGTTGTGTGCACCTCAGCAAATCACAGTCTTTGACCAACCCTACCAAAGCACATGGTCATACACAGCTAAGGCATAATCTGTCCTTGTGAGGATGGACTTTAACTTAAAAAGGGTCATGCAGCCCCTGGAAAGAGACCTGGAGCCTTTTTGACAGAGAATTCCACATCATGAGTGATACGTTTGTCCTGTCTCTTAGCACTTGCAGAATAGTCTGTATGTTTCTAATCCCTGAGAATAAAACTGGATCCCTGTTCTTTAGGGAAGAAAAGCACATCCACTTTTAGTTTTCAACCAAGCAAGGAAGAAAATGAAGAAAGGGGGGACAAAGGAAGGAACATAACATTTATTGATGATAGGTAATGATGCAGCCTAGCACTGATTGAGGTAGAGAAAGGTTATTATTCAGTGATTTTTCTTTCCTGATTATGTAATTGAAAATAATGGCTTTTTTTTTGTTGTTGTTTCTTCTCTTCCCAAATAACTTTCAGAAATTGGCTGAAAATTTCTGGGAAACAGTAGAGCTGTAATTCACTTTTTAAAATCACTTGCAAAGCATTGCAATTTTGCTAATATTCTTTTTTATTGCAAAGGAAGAGGAAAATGGTTTTTCAAAAGTAATGCAAATGCTTAAAAAGTCTGACATCATTCTTTCAATTTATTATAATTACCAAAGACTTATTTCTTAATTATATTGGTTCAGTGTAACTATCCTAGACTACCCTAAAACACTTACATCTTCTCTTTTTTACTATTTGGAAATTACTGTGCCTCTAACCTACTGAGAAAATCCTTAAACCATCCGGGGAGCACTCTGTTGATTGGAACCCTGCCACTAAAAACATACGTCTCTCTGCTGAGTGCTGGTTCCTGTTCTGAGACTTTGAAAAGAATGAAAACTTTTTTCTCTTCAAAGTTAACCCTCTGGTAATTGGAATCACATGGTCTCTTGGAGAACTTTGACAATCAATCATTTTTGCTCTAAAATTGTTCACTGCTTTTTCTCTGAATAATTTTTCTCTTCATAGTGGAGACATATTTAAATTCCTCTCTTCCTCTGTAACAAGCATGCCTCTGTTTACTTTTAGCTATCTCCCTATGCCTTTCCTTCATAGCTAGGTTTCAAAAAAGAAAAAAATCAGAAGGAAAGGAAGACATAATACTCTACCTATTTTTTACATGACATTCATTATATTTATATCATTATTTCCCAACCCTACCCCACTATCTGCTACAAACTATGGAATATCTAAAGTTGCCAGTGTTCTCCATGTAACATTCAGTCCACACTTTCTAAAACCAGAATTTTACTTGATTTTTCTTCCAGACTGGACATCGACATTGTCCTTTAAATCTCTTCTTCCTCTTGGCTCAATGTCCTCACTTGGCCTCTAGTGACTTCTGATGGAGGGAAGTGCCTCATTATTGCTACTGGAGTTGGAAGTTTGGGATCCCCTAGAGGCCACCACTGATACCAGAGTAGAATTGGGCTCCTTACTGCTGGGTCATGGTGCCTCCTCATTACTGCTGGGTCATGCTAAAAATCCTGACTCCTCACCAGACTCCTCTGACATTATTCCACCAGGGATGCTCAGAGGTGCCTTGTGACTAACAAGGGTGGACAGCAAAGTGACCTGTGACACTGCAATGGGGTGAGACAATGGCTATTGAGATGGGAATCCCTGGACTGTGTTTTTATAAATTTGTGTTTCTACCTACAGCCTTGCTCATATTAGTCATTCCACTGATGTGGGTGCAAGGAATAAATAGATTAAGATGTAAATCTCTGTGTTGGTTTTCAATCACTGTCATAAGAAGTTACTATAGACTTAGAGACCTAAGAATAGCACATAATGTATTACTTCCCAGTTCTTCAGGTCAGAAGTCCAGGCACATCATGGCTAAACTTGGTCTTCATATCTGAGTCTTCTAAGGGCAAAATTAAGGTTGTATCAGGGCTGCTGTACTTTCTGGAGGCTATGGGGAGGAATCTTTCAAGCACATTCAGGCTGTTGGCTAAATTCAGTTTCTTGCAGTTATAAGATTCAGGGTCCCATTTCCTTTCTGGCTTTCAGCTGGAACCCAGTCTATGCTTTTAGAGATTGCTCCCAATCTTTTTCATGCCTTCTGTGTGGCCAGCCTCCAGCAATGTCAGGTCATGTCTTTTGTCTTTTCATTGTTCAAATCTCTTTAATTCCCCCTTCTGTTGCCATCTCTCAGGCTGACTTTCCTGCCTTTCTTGACTACTTGTGTTATTACATTGCATAGACCTGGATATCTAGGGCTAATTTCTTGATCCCAGATCAGGTAATTCAGGATCTTAATTATATATGAGGATCCCCTTTAGAGTAGTACTTAGATTAGTGTTTAATTGAATAACCAACCGATGTGGGTATCCCAGGAACATCCTTTGAATTGTGCCTATCACAGTCTCTTTTGGTGAAAATACATGAATGCAAAGATAAAACATAGTACATAATTAAGGGAAAGTTATTAGCACACCAAGACAATAACTATCTTGGCATTTTAATGTAATGCTTTCTATCCTCATTGAATTATGTTTCATACGGGATGTAGAAAAAAGTTGGTAAGACCCTGTCCCCTTAGAGAAATTTTAGTTTATTTGTAGAATGTTAGCTTCATGGGGGCAAGAAGTGGTGCCTTTGTTTCCTATTCTATCTTAAGGACTTAGTATGGCACCTTAGTATGATATCTAATAGATGCTCAGTAAACATATGTTTTGATTGGGTGACTTATTTTAAATAAGTCTGCTCTTATTTTAAAATTCACATTTTAAATGAATTTATAACATAAAAGGAAGGAAATACAATTTAAAGCAGAGAGAGCACACTGTGAACAAGAATGATCTTAAATTGTGCCTTTGGGTTAGGTTTTCAATTTCAACCTGTATGGCTGAATATGATGTACAGGGATTTAGTCATGAATATGATCTTTTTCTTCACAATGGATTCTCTTGAAGCAGCTGTTTCATTCTAAGGAGAAGAAGGATGGATTGAAGGCTACACCAAGATGGGGGTGGGTGCTGAAATCTGAATAAAGAGGTTCAGTTTTTTCCTGAGGTTAACATAAATCCCACACAAGTGTTTGAAGTGTGAACTCAATGATGAAAGTGGACTTATGAAAGATTAATTTGATGGCAAACTGGAGGCAGAAATGTAATTGGAAGGCTATCACATATCAGCTGCAACAAGCATCTCTAACATTTTAGTGGCTTATGTGGTTTTCCATGTAGTGATTAAAGGTGTGATTCTTTCTTTATTCTGGTGCCATCATCTTCTACAGCTTCTTTGGGGATCCCTAATGGACCCTTTGCATTCAGTTTTCCAAGGACTGAAGGGAGTACAGAGAATGAGGTGTGACAGTTGCTAGACCTGAAAATGGCACATATCACTCTGCCTGCAATCTGTTGGATAGAATTGACCATCTCCTTCAACTTTAAATAAGGCAGCTATAAAACATGGTAATCAGGTGTGTCTAGGAATAGACGACAGAAGTGGTCAGCACCTAGTCAGCCTCTGCTATGGAACTCTAAAAGCTCAGAGATATCTTGCAATAAAATGCCTCTTTAACTGTGTTTGACTTCATGCTTTCCAAATTTCCTTAATTATGAATTTTTATTTTTAGAACAATATTATTAATTCTTATACCTGATGTTATCAGAAAACCAATTTGGGAAATTAGTTCTAGGCATCTCCCTTAGCAACTTTAGAAGATGGATCACATTTTTTAAAGCACTAGGCTGATTAAAATAAGGACATAGAGATCTTAATGCTCAACAAATAAACATTTCTAAGGTAACATAATTTACACTTGGAATTTACCTCTTTATAAGATATAATATGAACTTTTGCAGAATATTACAACTTCACTAACCCAGTAATTTTAAACCTGTAAAGTTTCTGAAAATAGATATGATACCTGTTGAATATGAGAAATGATCATTGCCTTAGTCTTAACAGAGTTTATTGTACAGGTCAGAAGGCTTTTAGGTTTTTCTCTTATTTTTTAAGACAAATCTTAAAATATTAGGAGGACTATAAAGAGCAAATATCTGGTCTGGTTCTTTGAGAAGACACTCTCAAGCAAAATAATGTAACGTTAGTTTTTCTAGAGCAGAGAGTAGGTCAAGTTAGTTCTTTTGACATAAAGTATAATAATGTCACATTTAGAGACCATAAAAAATAGAAAGTAAACCCAGAGGAGGCAGTACAAGGGCATAAGCCACAGTACTGGGAAGTTTTAAACAAATGACTTGTGTCTTGTTCAGCTCTGAAGATGATGGTGGGTTGAAAAAAGAGAAGAATACAATAAAAGGAAAATAACAAAAATGTTCTCACTTTTTAATTCTGTTTTCTCATTGTGTAAATATGTGTAAGAGTTTACAGTGTTTCTAGAAATGGAGAGAGGGGACATCTCTTATTATTTGCCAAAAGATGTCTGCCAACTATGATAACTTTTGATAATTTTTCTTTCGGAGGCACCCAACTTCTAACCCTAAAAAATTTATCCATATAAAACATCCTCTCCTCAATGTGCATTTCTATTTGTACATTTTTATACTACTTTGGAAAAGAAGTTCCTTGGAGATTCAGTGAATAGTTCTGTTATGGGTCCAACTTCATTATAAGAAAAACAAAATTAAAATTTTGACTAAGAAATATTAATATAAACCTTGTCACCCCTTTATACTAGAGAGTGCCCTAGAATTTTGCCTTGTGGATAGACTAGTGGACTAGGATTGAATTCTCCCCAAATTAAAAATTAACATTGAGTTATGAGATGAGTCATTTAAAAAAATGTATGCATATTCTCTTTGTTTAAAATGGTAGCATATTGACATCAACCATTATGACAAAAGCAGACAAAAAGACTATTTTTTGGAGAATAAAATTTGGTCTAGTCTCCCGTTGAAGGTGGGGTAATAAATTATTCATGTCAGCTGGAGAATCCTAGGGCAAGCTCCCAACCTGCCGAAGGGCTTGCACCAGTTAACATGTAGCCTAAGTTTAAGGATGAGGGTGGGGTATGAGCATCCTATACTTTACAGGCTGTATGGCTCTATTACTCCTAGTCCAGTGCTTTATACGTAAGAGAGTATTTATCTGGCAAACGTCGTTCCTCCCTGAATCATGGATTCTTTATTCCATCAATGTTTGTCACCATAATGAAAAGAACGGACTCAAAGGGTGTTAATGTTTATTCTGTAGGGATGTAGTGGCTGAGATAGCAAGGTAATTTCATTATGTATTGTGAAACCAATCCTAGAAATAATTAAAGGGGGAACTTGATTGGTGTCAAGTATCTCTAGTCTTTCCCAAGTACATAATAAGGTCTGTCCTGAAAGCATCGACTGCGCAAACTGTTCTAATTATATCGACATTAGCTCAACACTTTTGGGACAGACCTTTGTATACCCCTTTTCACCCCAAAAAAATGCTGTCACTGCATCACCTGAGAACTTATTAGACATGCAGAATTCCAGACCATGTGTTAGATCATTTACATTAGAGTCTGAAATTTAATAAGCTTCTCAGGTAATAGAATACAAGGAAAGTTTGAAAACTCACAGTAAGTACACACACACCTACATGAACACATGTATACATAGTTCTGAAAGCTTGCTACCTGAGTATGTCAAGTCCACTTCAGTGTGGGTGTAAGAAATGGGACAGCTGAGGGAGATGTTCCATACCTCCTGGCAGATTTCATCTGCCAGCTGTGTTAAATGCCACGACAATAGGTAGCTCCCTAGAAGTTAGTGTTGTGTCCCCATTACCTTGAAGAAGAACAATGGATTGCTGCATGGATGAGCTTTCTGAGAGCAGGGCCCAGCAGGGAGAGAGGGCAAGCTGCGTGTCTGTGAAGCTCACAGCCTCATTGCTTTCTTCTGGGTAAACACAGGATTTCAGTCCCGTAGGTTGTCAATCCAACTGCTTCAGCAAGCACCCAATAAAACCAAAAACATAAGAAGAAAGGGGAGGGCTGAAACGAAGTGGATAACAGTCTAAGTAAATATCAGACAAAGTAAACTGAGTAGCATATCTACAGCAATAAAAGGAAAGAACATGGAGGGGAAACTAGAGTTCAGATCCAATAGGTGGAGTTACTCAACAGCAGTGCTATTGACCTAAAAATGTCAGTAGAAAAATGCTGTTTTTCAGCTGCGGTTTCTGAGACTTAACCCCTCCTTGTTACATAGCTATTTAAATGGAAGATGATTCTTTTCATATTGCTCTAAATCAGTTACTAATCTCTTATATTCTGATATCATTAGACAACCAGTTTACATGAAGGGCAGTAAGGGATGGGGGTCTTTAAAAATAGTGTACCAATCAAATTGTGACTTTGGGGCATGTTATATAATATTAATTATTTTTCATCGATATTTATTACATCATTATCAAGAGAAATAGATTGTATATAGGACCTCACTGATGTCACATTCTCTCCACCTGCTCTCATGTCCCCCCACCACATTTTTTTATCTAGTTTATCTTCTCTCATCTGTTCCTATTCCTTTAGCTATTCACCTGTGCTGTAGCAGCCCGTCCTTGCATACAGATGGAAGCGTTAACATGATTTACAGCTCACTGTTTGAACAGCACTTTCCTCAATGAACTAAAAATATCGATCATGTGTAAAGGCAGACCAAGCCTTTGTTTCAGGAGATTCCTGGGTTTCGAATAATCACGGGCAAATTTCTATCTAAGTGTTCTTTAGCATGAAAATGCTATAATTCCATGATTTTTAAGTTGCTTCTTTCTTTTTTCTTTTTCTTCTTTATGAACTCTAGCTCTCCACTGGTGAAAAAAGAACAAATGCATTTTTGTTATATGCCTTTTTAGGAAAACATGTTTTCCTGGAGGGTGTGGTAGGTTGTTGTATTTCTACCTAACGAATGTTTGCATTTTGTTCAGGAGACAGGTAAAGAGAAATGGTGTTTTTGGCCATGTGGCTGCTCAAGATTTAGGTTTAGAGGAGACCCTCTTTTTTGCTTCTGAAGCTGTGATTGTTTTTCTCTCCCCATTCAAAAGGGCTCACTGGTGAGCTTGCAGATATTTACACCCTGAAGGGGCTGATGTTTTCAGGTTAATGCAGTCAATGCCAACATCTTGAAAAATTACCCATCTCTCTACATGAGAACTGGGCAGCTGTTAATGAAACATTCCTGTGACCATAAAGCCTGCTTCTTTTTCACTTCTTCTCTTCCTTCCACGTGGGCCTTGGATTCTTTCTAGAGTTTATTACTGTTGGCTCAGAAACATAATAAGGTATATAAAACATATAAAGATACTGAAGACAGTGAGGGTTTGCTTTCTTTTTTACCTAAGTTACCCAGTGCAGAGGCCCAGAATCACTGAGAAGGGGCAGAGAAAGAAGAGCTTACCATCTTGAAGAAAGAGACAGGAAATTCATAATATTCATAAATCTTCTTGGATTTTATTACACATAAAATCATCCATGGATCATGAGGAAGTGCAGATTCTGCATTTCTACAAAACTCCAAGACGATGTTGATGCCAGCCGGTTGCCCACACGTTGAGTAGTGTGGCTGCAGGCGTGGAGGAAGAGGAGCGGTCCCTGCTCAGCCAGTCATGGCAGCTTTGCTGCTCCAAGTGTGATTTGAGGACTAGCGGCAATGCCCAGCCCAGCAATTTCAGAGCCTGAGGCCAAAGGAAAAAAATGTGTATCTATACACACTTATCGAGTACCCTGCTGCATTCTAAAGGCAGCAAACAGCTGTTCTTGTCGCACAAAAATGTAGGGCTGCAAAGCAAATGATAGCCTGTTTTGTGTTAAAATGTTTGGTATATTATAATTGGTATATTTTTACATTCACTGTGAAAATACTGCATTCCATTTGTTTATTTTGGTAACTGAAGTTTCCGGCGCACCCTTAAGTTTCATGCTGGTGGCCAGTGCCTCACCTTCTTCACCCTAATCCCAGCCCCACCTGGGAGCCTTGGATCACCTGGGAATTTGTGAGAAAGGCAGAATCGCAAACCCCATCCAGACTTTCTGAATCAGAACCTTCCCTTGAATGAGATCTCAGAGTGATTTGTGTGCACATTACACTGAGGAATGTCCTTGAAATAGCAGGTTTTCAAACTGCAGTTTTGTCCCTTTGTGCTCCATCTTATACTGGAAGATTTTTGGTTTAACAGTGAGTTATCTGGCCTGAAGTTCTACGAGTTTCTAAAATGAAGGTGGTCCTAAATTTCCTGTCAATTTAGGAAGTGTATTTATACAGCTACTAACTGTTAGATTCTGTCTAGTTTTTTTTTTCTTTTTTAACCTAAACATGTGCAGAAATAGATTTCAAATTAGGTGGTTTTTATAACTAGCGAGTAAGTCCCAGAAGAATCAAGATGTAGAACAAGAATAGATGTCATTTGGAATCTCTTTCTATTTTTAATTGGTCTCATCATAAAGAACGTAGGACAACAAAAAATGGCCCAGATCCTTTTGTAGTAGACACTTAGACAAGTGCAGAGCAAGGGCGATGAGCCATCTATAAAAGGCCACCCAGGCAGAAAGCCCTGGGTGCCTAGTGGTGGGTGAAACTGGGAATGCATGTCCTGGCTGGTGTGGCTCAGTTTGTTGGAGCAACATCCCATAACCAGGAAGGTCACAGGTTTGATTTCTCATCAAAGCACATACCCAGGTTGCAGGTTTGATCCCTAGTCAGGAAGCATGTGTGGGAGTAATGGACTGGCATTTCTCTCTCACATCAGCATTTCTCTTTCCCTCCCCTCCCTGTCCCTCTCTCTCTCTCCCTCCCTCCCTTCCCCACTCTCTCTCTCAAAGCAATGAAAAAAAGTGTCCTTGGGTCAGGATTAAAAAACATAAATGTATACCCCTAGGGTATCCTTTTCTTTCCTAGCATATCCCTGGTCATGTGGTTTAGACTCCCTGACTTTTCATATCACTTGTCATGTAGTTTGGACACTCCCCTGACTTTCTTGCCCTGGCATGTAGCTAATTATGTGGTAGACCCATTTAGAGGAGGAATAAGCGGGGACAGAGAACAGCCTCATATGACTAATAAAAGCCCTTGTATGACCACTCCTTTATGAAGTCTCAGATCTGTTGACCATAGAGACAGAGTTTTGGTCAAACTAGAGATAACATCTAGGCCTCAGTTGTGTTTTATCTCCAGGCATAGGAAAATAGCAAGGCCAGATGGGTGATGCTGCGGCTGTCATCAGAACCAGCTGAGATGACTAATGATGCCCAGACATCTACCAAGCCGTAGAGACCAAGGCTCTGAAAGGACACACCTAGAAAAGGTGATGAATATGAGATCTGTCCTGAAAATGTTGAGCTCAAACTGTTTAAATTCTGGCATTGGCTTGATACTTTGGGGGCAGACCTCATATTCTATTGAAATTCTCCCCTGATACTTCCCTTGAGATCCCTCCCTTTAGAGAGCAGATAAAAACCCCTCTGAACAGAGGACCCAGCACATTCTCTGTCTGTCATGCCCTTACCTTTCTCCATCCCCTTCTCAAGTGCACTCCCTCTGGAGCACACGCCTTTCCCCTCTTCTTCCCCCAGGCACATGCTACCTTTGCCTCTCCCTCTCCTAAGCTCCAAGAGCCCTTCCTTGGCCTCTGTAACTCGCTTTCTGAGCCCCAGCAGCCCAGTTGGCTCACCTTTCTAGCTCTGCAACTTTCCAAAATGAGCTTTCTCTTATAATTTGAGTTCTTTGACTCTGAATTCTTTCTTTGTCGAACTCGAGTACTGAGGTTGTTGAATTGAAATCCTGTAACATTCTGGTACCATTTTACCACTAATACTTTGATGCACTGAATTTTTGAGGAGAGCTCTGAAAGACATCAAATAAATACACTGTCAGAACAATCTTGGAGTGGAATGACAATGGAAAATGACACAATTATTTTTTCTTGTGTCATGAATGCGAGAAGAATTTGGAAAGGCATTAAATGAGATCTATCCTTTGGGGAATTTAAACCTCTTCCACCAACGGTGCCACTCTGCTGTGGGAGGAAGTGAGTTCTCTAGTTTCAAAAGAATTGAATTGAAGTTTTCAAAGGATTTTTTTTTTTTTTACCAGAAAAAACATGGGTATAGGTTTGTGGATGTTTAATAAATTAAAATATCTGAATTTACCATTCTATACATTTCATTTATATGAAAAATATGTTTTTCAAGATGAAATAAGCAATATATATATTTTAGGGTGATTGTAATTAAAGGTCTTACTTCCAATTATGCTTTACTTACTGTTACTCCTTGCTGGCTGGATTGTTTATACTGTGTGACTGATGAGTTGAAAAGATAAAGACCTATTTCTCTGTGAGTTACTGGTTGTAACCACAGAACACAAAATGAATAGAAACATCAATTTTGTGCTCAAGTTGATAATCAGAAGCTACTTTTGTCAGCACACCTCCTGAGGAGGAAAGTACATGTTGAAGAGTAGCCCTTCCAGCTCAGGTCAGCATGGAACCCAGATTCTTCCTCACTGCACTTGAGACACACCTTTGTCCTCACTTTCGCCACCTACTGATGGGTCTGTTTATTGCAGATGCTCAGCCTGTTCTCTAAGGCCTGCACAGAAGTCTGAGTTGAGGGTCACCTGCTAGAGTTCCATCTTAATCTCTCCATGCCCTCATCTGAGCTTCTCACTACTCTGAAAGATACTGCACAGGGTTCTTTGGGAACATCATCTTCCTCCTATATTTCTCAGATATCTTATATCTGATATAAAACACCCCTGTTAGAGACTATTGGAAGGTGGTGGCTCTGATCTTCCCAGACAGGCAGGTCTTTCCTGTGAACTGCGCATCTAAGTGTCATTCAGAAGTTGCTTCTGATATTGACTTTGAAGGTGGCATAGGCCCATGGTTGGAATGTGGTCTGCAGTTTCACAGTTTCTGGGAAGCTAGGTTTTTCCGGAAATCCTTTACCCTGTTGTTCTCTGAGTGTGTTAATACAATTTCCATTTTGCAGGACTGATGTCCTACCCCCTGAACTGTTAAGGTGAATAACAATGTTCTGTACCTGCATCGCACTTTAGACCTTTCCAAACATGTTCATATTTGCTGTGTTTCTTGACCTTCTGACGCCTCAGGGCTGAGGATATATACCTAGTTTCTGGTGAATGTAGTGAGGACCAGTTCACACTGAGCAGGGAAGAACCCATGTTTCTAGATCCCAGTACTGTCCTATAGAGGTTGCTGCCTACGCTTTGAGATCACCAGCCTGAAATTAGAATTTTCACTCACACCAGTTGCATAAGAGATCTAAGCTTTGGTTCCTTGTTTGTAAAATGGCCTAATGATAGTCCTGTCTCATGGCTTATTGTGACAATCCAATAGTACAGTACATTTCACAGAGGAGGCTCCTTGCCATCATTCCACCATGGACCTGGCATTGCCTTAGGCTGGGCTGGATGCCCATTGCCATTCTTTTTTTAGACTTTGAATCTCTATTTGATCCCAGCCTTACCTCTGGATTCATATCATAGTCATTCTGTGTCATTTGAAATGAGTCCTTCCTCGCCACCAGATTCCCCACTATATGCTGCTACTCTCTTAGACAAAGGAAAAGGCTAGACAAGGGGAAAGGTAGAAGAAAAGGTCCTTTTCATATACTTCTCAGTGACTGAATAGATTTTAATGTCTCAAAGGGGTCACCTTTTAGTGAAAATCTATTGTATCTCCTCACACATGACTTTAGCTCCCTGTAGCAGACTGCTTAGTCATAGCCCTTGTTTTCTTGTCCCTGATCATATTCCTGGGCATCCATGTCAGGGTGAGAAGACAGGACCAGAGCTACACCCTCACCCCGTTTCCTGGGAGCTCTACCCTCTTGTAGAAACTGGCAGACAGGGGTCTAAGGTCTTCTGATGATCACATTCCAAAGAGATGGCTCCCAGATCCTTGAGAATGATCTGCAGGAACTTCAAGTCAAAAATAGCAATTTAGCTTTAAAAAGGATATAGAGATGTTTCAAAGAGTTCTGTAGAAACAAGACTTCCAAGCTTTCCAAAGGAATTGCTCCAAGGAAAGGGAGGAGGGAGGAATTTCTTCCCCTTTTTATTGTATTTACTCTAATTTCATTATGTTTCAGGCAAGACAACCCTGCTTTGGTAGAAGGCTTTGTTTGAAGAGGACTCTCGCTGATAAGCCAGCCTGATGGCTTTGTTTGGCCTGGCCTGCTCTCTCACTGGACAACGAGTTTGGACAGCTGACACACCTGAAGACGGGTAAGCCAGAATGAGAGAATATGAGGCAGACATGTAAAAAGGCCCTCAGACAGAGAGAAGAACACTGGGAGAGAGGTTTCCAGGCAAAGTAAACAGGGCATTTGAAAGAGATTTTGTTGTTTCTTTTAGTTTACATTTCTCTACTATATAAGATATGATAGACAATGATATGATAAAGTTCAATAGTGTGATTGCATCCTGATCGCAGTTTATTTTTGTAAATAAGCTAGGGGTATCTCTTAGCACCCACATAACCTATGTATGGCATCTTCAAAATGCAGCCAGTTGGGGTCACTGAGAGAGAAGTATGCCCCAAAAGTGCGCCAAGGATTTACCTGGTCCCCATGATCCTGCCACTGAGGAGTTTACACTGCTACCTTCCCTCCTCATGGAAGATGCATTAGCCTAGATGAAAAGAATTTCCCTCCAGTCTTTTATAATGATAATAACACCATACATTTTACATGAAATATTGAAGCATTGTTACTGGCATTATCTAATGGATTTCTAACAACAGACTGTTGTTTTAGAGATAAAAACCCAGAGGCTCAATGAGTTGAGTTCTTTGCTCCGTATCACTTAGCTAATGCAGAATCAGGACAAAATCTAGGGCAGGTGAGCAGGGCATACCTAGCGGCTCTGACAACAAGCATCTGTTCCAGTCCTGATTTAGAAGTTGGGCAAGTGAGTGCTGGGCAACATCTGGGAACCATGTAGGATTTTTAGAGCTGGAGGCCATGATCCTCTCCTGGGTCAGGACATCACTTTCACTGGTTCTCAAGCCACCTACATTAAAATAAGCAAACAAATAAGTAATCAATTAATCAAACAACAAGGAATGGGACAGAAAAGATCAGATTAACTACATGGAGGAAGGGTAAGTGCTGGTTAGTGATGCTTTAATTTTAATTATGCATGTATAATATGAAATTGTTCTTGTAAAGGTTTTAATTTGCAAGGCTGCAAAGGCTCTGATCTGCACAACCTGTTCATTTCGCAAGTGCTGAGACTGAGGCCAGAGGGAGTGGGGGAGCAGCCCGAGGTCACAGAGCTAATTACCAGCCTACCTCGACTGGAGCCTCGGGCATGTTTTGTTTCAGCGCATAGGTGCATACTTCCATCTTCGTCCTCCTTTTTGATCGCTGTAGAACACAGCCCTAGGAGCTCCCAATCTCAGCTCCGTCAGTGCCGGACAGTGGCTTAATAGGGCTTAGCTTTCGGAACAGAAATCAGTCCTGTTTTGAAAGGAAAGCTAAACCTAACAGGCAACCGCACGTTGGATAAAAGTCTCGAGGGATTAGGGCAAAATCATGAGGCTTGTTTGCGAAGCTTCTTGGGGAAGCTGGGAATGGAGGGGTGCAGGTGGTCCTGAGAAGCGGCTGAAGGTTCCCTGCTGTGCTGGGCTCTGCATGCAGAAGAGAAGAAAAGCTGCTGGGGGAGCGGCCTAGCACTCACTAGCCTTTGCTGGAGACCTGGAGCCTGAGCAGAGGCCATGCTAGCGCCACGTTGTTGATTGCAAAGCGGCAGTAATTGGGGAAGGGAGGGAGGCAGCCGTGTCCCAGGTCTCTGCTGGAGGGTTGGGTGGGATGTATTACAGGTTTGATTCCCTTCTGTGGCAGGAAAGCCTTGGGGCCTGCCGTTCAGCTGCTTTGTTTTAGATTCTCCTCTGGAAAATAGAGATAAAAATCCTTCATTATCTTGTCAAGCTGAAGGTAGGTAGAAGTTAGGTACAATATGAAGATGAGCAAGGGTTATATATTTTTACAACTGTTAAAAAAAAGGAGAAAGCATGACAAAGAACAGAAATCCAAATGTTATTTTTCATTAAAATCAGGTTCAAAGCATTTAAATTCCATGGCCTGTGTTATTGTCTCAAATTGTAAAAACCACCTTGCATCCATAAATGACATTTTTGTTTTTATGAAGAAAAGACATCTTCCAAATGAAAGAGCTCCCAGTGGCCAAAGCTGGAATGATTTGAACAGAAAAATAAGGAAGCATTGGAATATAACTCAAAGTACAAAATAAATATCCATGAGCCTGTACTGATATAAGTAATTCAGTTAATAAGTATATGGGAGAGAAGAGACAAATCTGCTTAGAATTCCAAATTATTCATGTAGATACTTTCCTTCAAGGATGTTGAACATAACTACACCCTTTATGTGTAGGTTAATCTTACAGACATTCTACCAAAGGATACAATAAGGAAAGGAAGGGGATATAACTTTATGATGGAAAAAATATAATAATCGCTATGTTAGCCTTATGATCAAGGTCAACATTAACAGTGATAAGTCACATTGATAGTATGTACTCTTGACATCATGTGATGAGAATGACACTTTACATCTTAATCTCCCTCCCTCTCAAAACCCATAAGCATAGTTTAGCTAAGAGAAAAACATCAGATAAACCCAAACTAAGGCACATTCTATGAAATACCTGACTTATAACAGTCCCTAAAACTGTCAAGGTCATCAAAAACAGGGGAAGTCTGAGACACTACAAGAAATACAACAAGTAAATATCCTGTGGTGCCTTGGATGGGATATTGAAACAGAAAAGGGACATTAGGTGACAAAGAAATCTAAATAAAGTGGGGAGCTGAGTTAATTGTAATAAGTATTGGTTCCTTAATTGTGGCAAATGACCATATTAATGTTAAATGGTGACAAGGAAAGTTTTGTGAGGTATATGAGAACTTTATTATTCTTACACTTTTCTCTAAATCTAAAACTACTCTGCAATTCAAAGTTTTTATAAAGTGACTAAAAGCGATATTAACTTCACAAAATAAATGAACAAGCAAAATTGCAACAGATTCATAAACAAACACCGAGAATTATTGGTTGTCAAAGGAGAGGGAGGGGGCTAGGGGGACTGGGTGAAAGAGGTAGAAGGACTAAGAAGCACAAAGTGGTAGTTACAAAATAGTCATAGGAAAGTAAGTACATTGGAAACATAATCAATAATGTTGTGATAACTATGTCTGGTGTCAGTTGGGGTATTGGAAATATTTAGGGGAACACTATGTAAAGTATACAGCTAGCTAACCACTAAGCTGTGTACTTGAAACCAATATATAATAATTTTTTTAAAAAGCTATGTTAATTTCAGGTTAATTTTAGCAAACATGCAGCATGTGCATCAAGTGACAGATATATAGTCCCAACCCTCAAAGATTTTAAAATATTGAAGGGGCCACATGTGTTAACACACTGGAATGTGGCATAAATGTTACATGTTGCAAATGCTGAGGCCATAGAGGGAGACTCATGGAATGGATTGCATTTGGCTGGTATTTGGAAGTTCCTCCAACAATTTATCTGCACCATCTGGACCAATTAGGTGAGTGGTGGTGCTATGAGAAGCAGCTTGTTAGGTGGTACATTTAGTTTTGAACATGTTGAATGTGAGGTGCTTGTGGGATATCCAAGGTTAGCTATCCAGCAGGAAGTCCAATTGTGGGTATGCCCCCAAGTGTGGATTTGGGCATCTTCAATCTGTAAATGGTACCTGAAGCAGCAGATAATGCAGGGAGCCTGTGACAGTTTTCTCACTAAGAGAATAATTTTAATCAGTGAGTTATAATGGAGCCTGGACAAAGGATTGGAGTCCCAGCTGTGCCAATTACTAACTGAAACTGAAGCAAATTGTGTTGACTTTCTGAACCTCAATTTCCTAATCTAGAAAATGCAATACTGCTGTCCTCCTCTATCTTTTGGGTTGGATCAAGAGGGGAAAATCAGTGGAGGTCATACAGGTCCTTTGCAATCTGTAAAGAGCTACCAAGTCTCTGCTCAGTGTTGTTGAACAAATTCACTTCAAAACTGATTCAGAGCTTAGCTCTCTAGAGGCTCAGATTTAACTGGAGGCCGTTGTTTGTGCTGGAGATCCAGGTGCTGAATACAGAATCCTGGTACTTTGCACACTATTGGGGCAGATCTTGGCAAATCATGGCTCTTGACTCATGATCACCTTTCTTTCCTAAATGGTTGACAGGATTGTGATGTCTATCATGTATGAGTACCAGCTCGAGAAACCTTGAAATCATTTTGAAAAATTTCCAGTGAAGTTTTTAATTTTTTAATTTTTAATTTTTTAATGATGTGTAGGTTTTCTGTTTGAAAAACTTTCTAATAAATTCTTTGCCAGAAATTCTTGTCTGGCAGGGCATTAAAAAAAAAAAAAAAAAAGATGGAGAAACCAATGCAATTCTTATTGGGGAGTCATCTCATTTGATCAAATAGAGCATTGAAAAGCCAACTAAGCCAAAGAATATATTCATACTGGGCAAAAATCAAGGAGACAAAGAAGCATGAAACATGCCAGAGATTAGATTCCTGGCTTTCACACTAGGTTTGGCCATACAAAGCTTTCTTCCCACTTAACATAAGCATGTGCATACTCTCCAGGTGTGAACCTTTCTGTCTCCTACACATGGATTTTCCCTGCTATTAACCTTTTCAGAGTTTCCGGCGCTGGAATTAAGTGTTCCTCTCTGAGATTTCCTTATGAGGATGTGCAGTCTTTGACCTTTTCATACAAAATACTCTCTGCCTTTAGCTTGAAGGCCATGCAAAGCCTGGCCACCCAGCCAGTTTCAACAAAGGTCATGGAGAAAACAATGGGCAGGGCTGTCCTGAAAAGTGACCCTTTCTTCCTCCTTTGGAGCACACAGGTAATATTCTCTCAGTTAATAACCACTTACTGACTGGTGAGCCTTTTGAGTGACTTCGGCAGCATCAAGCTCTCTTTGAAGCAAGTTTTAGCAGTCCCATTGTGGGAATGGTAATCTGCCTTTTGTAAACCCTGTGTGATATGCAGTTAAAAAAAATCTGAATAAGGGAAGAGTGAACTTGAATGAAATAGAATTAAGTTAGAAGCTGGATCTTTTGTGATAAAACACAGGGTTGTTCGATGCAGGAAAATATTGATCCTGACATGTCTCTCACAGGGAAGAAAGATTTATCAGCTCTAAGTCAGGACGGAGGTGAAACCCAAAAGAGGCAATTTCTCATTTTGCCTAAAGCAAGTGTGATGCACCAGGAAAGAATAATTTTGGTAAAAAATTTATCTAGCAAGTAGTAGGGTCATATTCTTGTATTTTCTCACTCTGCGTATGACCATCTTTTCTAATTTCAAAATAATTCCAAGTGGCAGATGGTCTTAACCCCATTTTAGCAGCAAAATATCCAAACTTGCATTTGACTCATACCTACCACTGCTTGTGGTAGCTTATGACCTCAGGCATGGGTGATTATGTCTTTGAGACTAATTGTCTTCATTAAATGGGGATATTCACTTGACATATAGAATTGTTGGAAAGACTAAATGTGAACTGTCTATGGGGAAGGTTTTTATAAAGCACTGTAGAAATGTGTGTTGTGGTTATATTGTCCTCTCACTTTCAGCTATGACCAAATAATATTTGCAAATGCTCCAAGAAAACATAATTTAAGCCAAGCATAATTTAAGTCAAATCTATGTCTGCTGTGACCTTAATCACCTGGGTGTGTGACATGTGCTTCCAGTGGAAGATGGCCAGATTAAATATTATTATGCAGATTCAGGGTAACGGGAATATCAGGGAAAGTGCACACCACTCAGTAATTTAGAGAAGAGACACTCAGCAATTTAAAGAAGGGATTCTGAGAACTTGAGTGAACCTAATGCCAGGAAGAGTGTGAATGAATAAGTGAAACAAGCATCTTGGTGAAACAGCTGGAGCTGGTAGCTGACTGGAGAAATCCCCAGGGTCAACTGGCACCTCCATGATTCTGGATAGCTGGTTTCAGGTCTGTCCTGCCCATCTATTATAGGTTGAATTGTGTCCCGCCACCCAAAAGCATGTTTTGGAGTCCTCACTCCCTGTGTTTCAAGTGGCCTTATTTAGAAAACGGGGTCTTTGCTGATTAAGTAAAAATGGAGTAATTAGGAAATGAGCTAGGATAGTAAGAAGCTAGGAAAATTTCCCTAGGAGAATAGGGAAACCGAGACAGGCAGCTGAACACAATGGCCGAGCAATTTTCAGTCAGGTGCAGATGGTCACCAGGGTGGAAGGCCTCCAAAGTCTGGCCGAGGGAAAACTGGAAAAACCAGGATTTTGCCCTAGGGTAACCTTTCCTCCCCTGGTCTTCCCTCCATGGAGATAACATCTAGGCCTCAGCTCTTCCAGCTCTAGGCCCAGAAAAGCAACAAAACAAGGTGGGTGATGGCAGATACAACTTCAGTGAATAAAGACCCCCTTCCTTGTCACTGACCAATCAGTGGAGACCATGAACCTGAAAGGCACACCTAGAGAACTGATGAATATTCTGCTGAGACCCTCTCTTAAGATTCCCACCTTCAAGAGAGAGAGAGAAAAGCCTAGAGACAAAAGACCCAGAGCTCACACTCCCTCAGGGGATGGCCCACACCCCTCCCTTTCCCTGCTCCCCCACAAGCAGCGTCTCCTACCCTTGAAAGCAATCAGCCCTGACAGCTTGTCCCGGGCTAATCTCCTCAACCTGCCCCAAAGCCCCCTTTTCTCCGGCTCCCCAGTGGGCTAAGGCAGCCCAGCCCAGGCTCTCCTGTTGCTTCTCTGCTAAGCCCTTCCTTGTTTCACTGTCCCAGCTTCAATAAAGGGATCCTCATAGTCACCTAGACATGTGTTTTGACCTCTTTTCTGCATGAAGTCAAGAACCCACACACTACAGCTGGCCCTAGGCAGACCCACTCTGAGCCAGGTCCCTGTCTGAAAACAGATAGACCCCAACCCAGTATCACTATGTCCTTATTAAAAAGGGGAACTTTGTATACGGAGAGGGATACATGCAGAAGGAATGTGATGTGAAGACAGAGGGAGATGCTGTCTATAATTCAAGGGACTGGAAGCTATCAGAAGATAGGGAAAGGCATGAACTAGATTATGCCTAGGAGCCCTCAGATTATGTCTAGCCAATACCCTGATTTTCAACTCCTCGTCTCCAGAACTGTGAGGCGGTGCATTTCTGCTGTTTAAGCCACCCAGCTGTTTTACTTTGTCCTGCCCTTTACCCAAGAGGCAAATATTATGTAGTTATTTGTCAGCTTCCTCCACTGACTGTTTAATTTCAATGGAACATAAACTACTAGGGAGCAGGGACCTTGTTTGTGTCCATCACAGCACTGCTAACAGTGCCTGGGAAATAGTAGGTGCAACACAATCAATATTTGTTGAATGGATTGTTATCGTTGGACCCAGGATGGGGAGTAACAAACGTAGGAGTGACTGAGCCCTGGTTAGACAGAATCAGGTGAGGCAGACACAGTTGACATGATATTTTTCATCTTAATGTTAAGCACAGATCTGCTCTGGAAAATTACCTCCAATCAACAAATAAACCATCCCCAATTAATAGATACACTATGCGCTGATCTGCAAAGTATATCTGATAATTAGGATGGTCTTGCTGTTGCTCTATTATCAAAATTGGAGTATAAATATTTACAACATAACTGGCTTGCAAAATGGATACCAAGCACTTATAGTTAGCTATTGTGTAACTTCTCTGCCTCACATTTAACTCACCCTCAGAAACCAACAATCTGTACTATTCATCAAAAGGATCCTGATGGGGTTCTGTATTAGTTTCTACTGCCCCCATGACAAATTAACAAAAACTTAGTAGCTTAAAAGAACATGATTTTCCATTCTTCTAGTTCCGGAGATCGGAAGTCTGAAATGGATATCACTGGGCTAAAATCAAGGTGTTGGTAAGGCTGTGTTTTTTTCTGGAGGCCCTTAAGGGAAACCTGTTTTCTGCCACCTGCACTTTGTGGCTTGTGGCCTGCTTCCATGTTCAAAGCCAGCAATGGCCAGTTGAGTTCTTCTCCTGCTGCTGTCTCTCTGGCTGTGACATTTGTACTGGTCTATCCCCTGTTTACAGGGAATTGTGATTACATTGGACCTACCTGGATAGTTCAGGATATTCTATATTAAAGTTAGATAGCAACTTTAATTACATCTGTGAACTTATTTTCCCTTTGCCATATATACATAACATATACATAACATATACACAGGTTCTAGAGAAGAGGGTGTGGCCATCTTTGAGGAGGTCATCACAAGTCCAAGTGCCTGCCGCATATTCTATAATGTCTTCGCTCTCAGCACATGTTATTGTCAGGTATTAGAGGGCTTTTTAAATGCCCAATGTTATGCTCTAAGTCCTTATCTTGGGGTTGAGTTATGGGACTGAAGCAAGAATATGGGGTTCAAAATAAGCTTAAGAACAGCTTTTCACAAAAATCTATTCTGCAGGATATTAGTAAACAGTATATGAAAAAAAAGTGTTTCATGGTCAAATCCCATTAGCAATGCAGATCCAGGGGAACTAATTCTGCTGGATTTTTTGTTCAAAGACTTAACTGCCTTTCTGAACATACATTGTGGTTCTCCAGGAGGCTACCATATATAGCACGCAGGGTCTGTACATTATTTGGCTCCAGAAAGCTTGCTGTTGCAGAGCATTTTGTGGGGCTAATGATCTGTGGAACACATTATGAGATATTCTGGTATAAAATAAAATGTAAACTTCTAGAGGGAATTAGGACTGTCTCTGGAATGAAGGATCCACAGGAAATTGACTTCTAGATTTCCCAGCAGTTAATTGTACTGACTGTTCCTAAAACAAATGAGTCATCACTTGGGGATTGAAAATATTTGCTACTTAGACATCTTCATAGCAGGGAATTGCAGGAGGCTGTCTTGGTATCTCCCTAACTCAACATGTTCAAAGCTGAATTTATTATCTTCTCCCTCCTTTCCCCCAATCTACCTTGTTATTATGGGCTGAGTTATGTCCCCTGAATTCACATGTTGAAGTCCTAACCTCTGTTACCTTGGAATGTGACTGTATTCAGAAGCAGGGTCTTTGAAGAGGTCATTAAGTTAAAATAAGATCCTTACAGAGAGGGCCCTGTCCAGTAAAACAGTGTCCTTATAACAAAAGGAGATTGGGTTGCAGACAGTTACAGAGGAAAGGCCAACATGAAGTCACAGGGAGAAGAGAGGGCCACCTGGGAAACACAGATCCTACAGAAATCTTGAACTTCTACCCTGCAGAAGTGTGAGAAAATAAATTTCTGTTGTTTAAGCCACCCTGTCTGTCACTTTGTTCCTTGTCAAAATTGTTTTGGTAGATGTATTAGTTTCCTACTGCTACTATAAATTACCACAAACTTAGAGGCTTAAAATAATAAACATTTATTTTCATATAGCTCTGGAGGTCAGAGTTCTAAAAAGGGCTGCATTCCATCTAGAAGCTTCAGGAGAGATTCTAATTCTTGCCTTTTCTATAGCATTTTTTTTTTTTTTTTTGCCCCATGGTCCATCTTCCACCTTCAATGCCAGGAGCACACCATCTCCCAATCTCTCTCTTTCTTCTTCTGTTGCTCTCATATCTGCTTGACTCGGACCCTCTTGTCTCCTTCTTGTGATAACATGGGGTCCACCCGGATAATCACAGATAATCTCCCCATTTCAAGAACCTAAATTTAATTATATCTGCATTTACAGGTTCCAGGAATTAGGGTGTAGACACCTGTAAGGGGGCCATTATAGTCCATACCATAGTAGACATGGATAGACAGGTAGGTGACCTCTTCCAACCTCAGCTAAGTACTCCAAAGAGGATGACTTTCCAAAAGAGTAAACACTTTTATTTATTTAGTTTTTACCAAGGTTATGGAAATAGGTGAGCATCTCTATTATGACCTCAAATTGTTGCAATTTATATGTACATGAATAAATATATGTGTATATATAAGAAATATATATGTTTCTTGTCCACAAAATTGCCCACTCCTGTACAAAACATTTAACAGGAAAAGTCTCAGAATTGTGATGAAGTTAACAAAAGACTAACGGAATAAAGAAGAGAGAAAAGAGGAAAGAGCCCACACTTCATTTCTTTTGACCACCACTGACTGAGAACTGATGAATACCTGAGGAAGAATGCAAAACAATCTATTGTTTTAAAGACAGATGTACAAAATGGTGTTTCTTGAGGCTGGAGAGCAAGTAGGTATCTTGGATTAGTTTATAAATTTGAAGAATGTGAGGTGGTTTCTTTTCTATCTTTTAAAAAATGAATATTGGGGAATATAATTTGCAGGATCTCACAGCTCCATTCTGAGCTGCAGAATAAGTAAAGAGTAAGAACAGAAGTTAAGCGATGATTAAAAAACAACCTGGCAGAACTTTAACCTTCAGATGAAAAATGAAAAGCTCTGCTGCAGATGAGCAGGTGAGGCATCTGTTACTGCATACGAGGCACTGAGGAGTGACATCCACAGTGTTCCGTCCTCACCAGCTCAGCTCAGCTCCTGCAGACTCCCACCTGTGACTTTTTCTATGTTGTCCATCCATCTCATGTTTGGTCTTCCTCTTTCCTTGCAGCTTTCTATTTTTCCATCACGGTTGTCTTTTCAAAGAACTCTACCTTCTCATGACATGCCTGAAGTAGGACAGCAGCAGCTTTGTCATTTTGCCTCTAATGATGTTTCCGGCTTAATTTCTTCTAGAACCTACTTGTTCATCTTCCTGGCAGTGGGGGTAACTGTAGAGTTCTCCAACATCACAGTTCTAATGATTTGGTTTTGTCTTATTAGCTATCTTCACTGTGCAGCTATTGTGTCTGTATGTGCTGATTGGGAATATTATTAGCCTTGGTCTCTAATGACACATTTGCTTTTGATGATCTTGTCTAATTCTTTCATTGCTGCCCTTCCGAGGCTCAGCCCTCTCTTGATTTCTTGGCTGAATCTATACTTGAACTGATAACTGAACCAATACAGGTAACATCTTTAACCATTTCAATGTCTTCTTTGTTTATGTTAATGCTGTATATATATCTTCTGTGGAGATGAATTTTGTTTTCTTGATGTTCAGATGCAGCCCTGCTTTGGCATTTTCTTCTTTCACTTTCACTAAAAGTCATTTCAGACCATGACTACTTTCTGCCAGTCAAATGGTGTCATCTGCATATTTTAAGTTATTGCCATTTCTTCTACCAATTTTCACACATCTCCTTATTTTACTCTTTCCCTGTAAATACTCACTTTGCAGGAAGACTATCAGCTGGAATCAGGATGAGGTCACTTGCTGCATAGACTATTTAGTGATAAACCTGATCTTTTAACATAGAGTACATACCTCTTTGGGTGACACGTTGTTTCAGATATGCAATGCAGCTGAAAGATGTGAGAAATGCTTGTCCAGCTTTTAAAAGTCTTTCAATTTGAGAGGTCCCAAGAGTTTTACTTATTCCTGCTGGGAGCCTGGAATACATAACACTACAAATGAGCTTGGATCAGTGTTAGTCTGAATGCTTTCGTTTTGGTCAATTTCTTCTCTGTTTTGGATTTTGTGATAAAAACCTGCATAATGCATTTTTAGGACCAAGAGGGACAGCTAAAAGATCAAAAGTTGACCCTGGAACCTGGTGTTTTCATCTCACCCATATATAAGTTTAAAAATATATGTATTTAAAACCTGATGGTAGCCTTAGATTCTTTTGTCATAGAATCATATTGAAGTATTGGCAGGTTGAAATACAAAATGCTTTCAATTATTTTTATTTTTATTAATACCATTACTATATTTATTCTTTAGTTTGAGTTCATCAGTATTCATTGGACATCTTCTAGGTATGAAAAGCATGAGTGAAAAAGTTAAACATCTGTTTTCACAATGTCATTGGTTCTACCTTTAAAATATATCTAAAATCTGACTGATTTTCATGGGCTCTGTTCCTATTACTTTGTTCCATCCCACTTGCTTGGACTCCTGTAGTAGCTTCTTGAGGGGTCTCCTTTCTCCATCGTTAACCTAACCCCCAGGTTTAGGGGATGCACCTGCCTTAGCATGACTGGTTTTCCATCTACCTGCAAAGCTGTTCTCCAGATCACCACACACATCTCTCTCCTGCTTCCTCAGTGAGACCTTCTTTGATCACTCCCCTTGAATGAAATAATACTATTATCATTCTCCTTCAGCTTCTTTCACTGTAGATTGCTTTAGAGTTTTACTGCACATATGTTTACTTATCATTTGCCTCCCACAGCTGAAAGCAGACTTTGCCGAATCAGGGAGTTTGCCATTTTGTTTACTGTGGTGTCCCTGTTCCTGATCTGGAGCATGGAACGTAGTACATGCTCAGTAAAAATCTGTTGGCTTCATGTGTAGATGAATTAATACGTGAGACAAGATAGGCACATCCCCACTCCCCCCATAAAACTTGCAATCCATTGGGGAGACTCAGAGAAGTAAACATTCAAACAGCATGGCTTCCTACAATGAGAATGGAATAGTGAATTGTGGAGCCCTGTTCCTTTTTAGATTGCTGTGGCCAGAGCAACCCTTCCAGAGAAAATGATATCTCAATTGAGACCTTAGTGATGACTAGTATTTAACACCTCAGGGAACCCAGGGAACTCTGGGTATTTTGGGGCTGGAAGAGGCCAGGGGAGCCGAGCTAGCTAAAGGACTGATACAATATTTTGCATTGTTTCTCTCCCATCTAAATTTAGCACCTTCATTTTTACTAGTTTTGCTAGTTTTAAGTTGAGTAAATTGGTTAACTGACTCAGAATTTTGTAATTCTGATCTTTGGGTAGCAACTGTTCCTGCTAAGACAATAGCTATGAAGTTGGTGACATTTATAGAGGTCAGAACTTTCAGTTGGTAACACATTGTGCAGCTGCATTCTTAAGGGGCAAATCAAATCACAGTGCCCTGGGGCTGTGATCCCACTGTGCTCATGCCTTCACACCTTGCTCTCATCTTAAAGAATCATTCAGTCCTGGGAAGACTCAGTTGTCTTAGATTGTCCTGGTGACTTTGTACTCACAGGGGAAAAAAAGTAAAACCTCTAAACTATAAGAAAGACAAGATTAATAAAGTTAAGCCATCATTCTTTCCTCAGCTTTGTCAGAAATGCAATTTCATCACACTTTTCAGTTGCAAAATATATACCCCAAGATTTGCCTTCAGCTTAAATGTTTCAACACTTAGCATGTCCACATTTTCATTTTCAGCTTAATGAAATCAGCAGGAGTGGGAATTATCCCCATTTTACATGGGGTAAGTTGTTTTCTTTCCTTCTGCTGATGGTATCCTGTTGGTACCTTTGAAAGCTCACAAAGAATTAATTAATGAGACACCTCACATTGACAAATACCACATAATGGCAGCTGAAGTAGGACTGTAATCATAATAATGCATTTCCTACAATAGACGGTGGTACTTTTCAGTAATTTCAGGAACCATTCAAGACAGGTATTAACAGCCAGACTAGGCAAGCCCATGCTATTCATTTTGGACACATAATAAGGTGGATTGTAAATTACTCCAAGCCATTAACATTTACTCTGTCCTGCTAAAAGGATATAGAAAACATGTTGCATTCAGCCTTTGGAAAACTGTATTCTTCTTCCAGACTAATGATATAGACTGATGTATTGGTGATATGGACTCCAACCTAGTCTCTAAAGAAAGGTAATTATTTGGTGTGGAATTGGAAAGAAGGTGTAAGGTCTAATATGCTGAAATTAAAAAAATACTATGCTTAGAAAATTAAGTTTGTTCCCCTAATAATTTCATATCTATTCATTTAAAGATAGATTCTAGATTCTAGAGAAGACTATCATCCTTTCCCACATCATCTGTGATGCCTGTTATGGACTGAATTGTGTCACCTGACTATTCATATATTAAAGTTTTCACACCCAGTGTGACTGTATTTGGAGATGGGGCTTTAAGAAGGTAATAAAGGTTCAATAAGGTTATAGGAGTGGGACCCTGATCCATAGGAATGGTGTCTTTATGAGAAAAGGAGAGACCAGATCTTTCTTTCTCCCTTTCTAGCTCTCTACATCACACTCCCTCAATCCCCAGAAAGGCACTAGGAGGCCATCTGAAAGGCAGGAAGAGAGTTTTCACCAGGAAACTCCCCACTGGACCTTGACCTTGAACTTCTAGTCTCCAGAACCATGAGAAAGCAAGTATTTGTTGTGTAAACCCCCTAGTTAGTGAGATTTTGTTATGGCAGCTCAAGCAGACTAATAGAGTCATACTGGGGATACAGATGGAGCTCATACAGAATATGAGTCTTACTCTGAAGGATCCTACAACATACATTTTATAAACTTACCATTTTTCAAGAGTAACATCTATATTTTTGAAGCACTAATGTATAACAAATATGGGCAGATTTTTGTATACCAATTATATTTCAATGAAATTGTTAAAAAAATGGAGTGCCAGAGTCTTTATTTTTATGTGTCTTTTATTTCTACTCCAAAGAGTTACATACAAGATTCCTGGATTGCTCTATTCTGACAATTGTCAGGTATATCAGATTAGTGACACATGGGCCACAGGTAGGGTGGCCAGCTGTCTGCTTTGCTTGGGACTGTGAGTTCCTGAGATGTGGGGGTTCAGGTGCTAAAAGCCAGTCGTCCCAAAGAAACTGGGACACATTGGGCACTTGGCAGAGGTCTGAACTCTGGCTGTCCTGACCCCTGGGCAAATCAGCCTGAGACCTACCTTGACAGGCGGGGTTCACAATGGAGGTTAATCAGTCAGGGTCCTGTTAGGACTGAGCAATCACAGCAGTAATTTGAATGGCAATATTTTAGTACAAAGAATTACTAACTAGGTGTAAGGAATTATTGACTAGGAAATTGAGAGGGCAAAATAGAATTCCACAGATGTATCACAGAGTAGCAACTGCAGGACACAGGTGACCCTGGGGTTTGGGAACAAAGGAAAAAGTTGGAGTTACTGAATCTTCATTGCATAATGCTTAGAAGAGGGGACCTTTTTGGCAAGGACCCAGAGCTCTGGGGGGCAGTGCTGGTTGGCTGGGGCTTACTGCTTCCCCAGGGGACTGGGGGAGCCATGAGGTAGTTGTGCTAATGTTGGAAAGACTGTAAACTGGTACCAATGGCCACTACCAGAATAAAGTGCTATTGCTGGGATGAAGAAACATTGCTTGAGTGAGGCTAATTGGTGGAGAAAGCACTGTCAAAGAAAGTGTCCCTCTGGCTGGTGGCACAGTGGATAAGGCGCCAGCCTACGAACCCAAAGGTGGCTGGTTCGATTCCCAGCCAGGGCGCATAACCAGGTTGCAAGCCAGGTCTCCAGCCAGATCCATAGCTGGAGGCAGGTGAAAGGCAACTGTACATTGATGTCTCTCTCCCTTTCTTCCTCCCTTCCTGCCCTTCTCTCTAAAAAATAATGAATAATAAAAATAGATTTTCTCTTTATCTTTAAAAAAATGCGGTGGAAAGTGGAGCAGCTGGTTAGAAGCTGAGGGGACACACAGCAGCAGCAAGAAGGGACACCTGACAACAGAGAGGAGGCAGGAAGCGAAAAGCTTAGTGCTGCTGAGGATGGTACTTGCAGAGGCAGGCAGGCTGTTTATTTCAATAACCACTGAAAGTAACTGAGATGGGAGAAAGGTACTACGCTGAATACTCTGTTGGAGGCTCCAAGCCACATTGTTTTCACATTAAAACTGCCAGAATGGACATACTATTTGCTATTTTATGAAAGAGGAAAGCAAAGCATTAAGAAGTGGATAAATTGGATCACCTCAGTAATCTGTGGAGCAGGAATTTGATTCCAGGTTTGTCTGGACTTAAATATTTGCACCAATATTGTCACGAGGGCTCTTTGTGTATGTCACTTAGCATAAATAATGAGTTGATATAGTGGATGCTTCTAACAATTGTCTTGAAATAATAACAAGGCAACATTCTGCACCTTCTTGTATTTCTCCTCTTGCACAGTGAGGAGGGATCCCAGTCAGCAACAAGGGCAACACTGAGGCACCATAGAAGTAGAAATAAGGACAAAAAGAAAAATCCCACCAGGGAACAGAAGGGTTTCCCCCTTTGTATTCTAGGTCACTGGGTATGAGATCCCTGGCTGGAGGAGTGAAATGATAGAATCCTCCTCGAGGAGGTAGCTTTATTGAGGTCATAATTTTGCAGGGAGAGGAAGTATCTTGTCTTACTATCTTCCCTTCATTTAATTGGTTATATAGGACAGGTGCCCTTTCTTGGACTGGATTTGTCTTCTGCAGAGGAAGCAGAAACTAGAAAACTCAGGCCTGGCTAGATTGGGCCCTAAGGCATTGGCTTTAGGAGAGACCTTGTTCTGCAAATTCTCTGGGCTCTGGATAAAGCTGACTCAAGTGTCTCCACTGGTCAATCCAGTCTACCATCACAGGGAGGCCTCCCCCTGCATTGCTATGAGAGCCACTTGGCTGAAGTACGCAGGAGCCTGAGTGTGGAGGCAGATGCGGAAGGGTTTGGATTCAGGAAAGAAGGAGTCACCATCATGCTTGCTAAACTCCATTTAAGAAAGCAGCAAAGGGCAAAATATTTTAGAATACCCTCCCAGCCATGAATTTGGGATATTAAATGAGAAAGATTCAGCTAGATGGAAAATTCATGGACATGCAATGTTTTAATTACTAAAGCATTCGAGAGAAAAATTAGGAGAGAACCAAACAAAAGATACTACCTTGCTCTGATTGGTAGGAGATACAGTCATTCCCACTGTGTTACTTTGTGTGTATATGCTTGATTTCTCTCCCTGACCACTCACTCCTCCCATTAAATGTACCTGAATAGAAAGTTTAGTACAAGAAGAGGTTGCTTAGACACTGGCTGCTTCATCTCCCTTTCCTCTTGGGAACTGGCATGTCTACCAAGATGGAATGTTCTCTATCACTTGCTGTTGTAAGTTAGCGTAGCAGGGAGACCGTGTTCTTGTGGTTCAGCCTTGGGGTCAGGAGTCCTGCAGGGGCTCAGGTCTGAGTCAGTCTAGTTTTGGGATTCAGGATTAGAAAGCTGCCTCTACTTGACATAGGACGCATTATCTAGTATTACCTTTATCAGCAATGTTGGTAGATTTTTCATATCTGTCTGCTACTTTGTCTTAGTTTTAGATTGGTTCAAAACTTGCCAAGAAAAAGGGGTAAGATTTATCAAATCCCCTTAATATAAAGTAATACCAAAATCCACTTATTGTTTCTGTTTCTGGAATTTACTTTGAGATGATTTTTTTTTGATAAACTTATACCAGAAATAGTAAAAATTGAAAGAAAATGGAAAAGGAAAAAAATAGCTTTTTTTTGTTTTTCTCTGGATAATGCATATAATTAATGTTTTAGATGTATAACCCTACATAGTGTTTAATATTTTATTCAATATTCAGAACTCTTATTTGCATATGTAAGAACTGAGTCATAGCTCCAATTATAATATGTTGTTTCTAGACAATAAAAACTGTATACCAACTATTATATTACCAACTCATTGCTCTCTAAAACCTTCTGGACAAACCAACTGGCTGCTTCCTCACCACGTGGTGTGGTGAGTCTCATTTTACATCTAATAGTTCTAGGTGGAGGGCTCTAGAGGAAGAGGAAGAAATACAAATGCATCACAATTCAATTACACTGGGTATGTTTTTCCTATAGAATTCAATGTGCTTTTTAATTTTAAGTCTTGCGTTACTTTTACCGTGTGTTATAAGCTTTATTCTAGCTATAACTTGATTTTAAATAGGCAATATCTCAAATATATCTGAGATTTTATATAGGTCATTTATAAACCTTAATTTGTATATTAAAGGCAGGCTGCACTCATTTTCTGGAAGCTGACAGCTGCTCCAAACATTATTCCAAGAATTATCTGCTTATGTGACACTGTGCAGCGGATGTAGGGATTGCTGGGTTCATCAAGCAGAATCATTCTCTCCCTCCGGGATCATGGCATCTATGATGGACATTTTGATATAATGCAATAAGAAGTGGGTTGAATAATCTGTTGCAAAATACAACAGTGGGTGACACCATGATCATTTAAGACATACTTTTAAAAAATACCATTTATTTTTCTAATAACATTAATGTAAGAAATCTATATGCATTATAGATTGGGGAATAAAGAAGAAAAGTCATATCACTCGTGGATCCCCATCAATGGGTATGTGCATATTCTAGAAATAAGCGCACGCATATATACATCCATTCAAAGGAACATACAAAATTTAGTTTGTGGTCTGTGCTATTTATAACTTTTCAACTCATCTTTATAACATGAATGTTTGTGCATGTCATCAAGTATTCATTTCAGACATAAATGTAATGATGATGAATGCTCCTTGCTGTGCTTATTTCCTCATATTTATGTTTGGGTGAGATTTAGGTTATCACACCTCTGAGTTGTTTCTCTTCTCTATAAATAATCCTGTTGCTAACATCTTTATTAATAAATAATTGTTTGTATCTCTGATTATTCCCTTACAATAAATCCCTATAAGGAGTATGAAGAAAACAAACATATAGATCATTAAGGATTTGATGCACATTGTTGTATTTCCTATTAAAAAGAGTGTTAGCAGTTAACATTCTACCAAACGGCATATAAATATCCACTTCCACTTAACTTCATTAACACTGAGTGTTATCATAAAAAGAATTACTTATATGATAGTCTAAAATGGGGTTGAAATTCCCTTTCTTTGATTTGCACATAAGTTGAACTCTAAATATTTTCATTTTCCATGCACATTTTATTTTTTTGTTCATCAGCTTTTCTAAGTTTGCCAATTTTCCTGCTGGCACATGCATCACTTTCTCCCACAGGATGCTTTATGACCTGGTGCCTGGTATTTATGGTGCACCCATTTCCTTCCGGTTTCGGCTTCGCAGATTCTGCTTTCGGCAGCTTCTGTTGCATAAACATTTAATGTTAGTATGTGATCAAGCCCATCAATCATTCCCTTTACGTTCTCATCATTGCTATGCTTGGAAATACTTTCCCCACATGGAGACAGCGTTTGGTCTGAAACGACACATAAAACATTGTTTCCCAACTGTTTTTAGTGGCCCTCTTCTGGAAGGGCAAGTGTGAGAAGTGAGCAAGGTGACAGTGGAGAGGGACAGGGGCACCGCGGGAAGCTGAGGAGTGGATGCTGATGAGACTTTGACTTCTGGTTATGCTCACAGGCCTTTCCCCTTTATATGAACTACCAGCAGTGAAGACTGATGAGGGGAAAGGGAAAGGACACAGTGCACTCTGAATGACTGCCTTCGGGAGATCTGGGAAGATGGTGGTATCTTTCAAAACTGCCTGCTGTCTGGCAAGCCTCAAGTGCCATCCTTCCTAGGAAGCCTGGGGTCCTTGATGGCCCCTTTGCTGGCTTCTTATACCCTGATAAGTTTCTGTTGCTTTGCCTAAGGATAAGGCACAAACCTAAGACTGGCTAGGGTATCAAGGGAGGGACAAGGAAGAAATAGGGTGACTGTTACTGTCTATCATGTCAGAATCTGATATTAAATGTAAAAATGTTCTCCACGTATTTGTATCAGTTCACATATCTGTCTCAGCAGAGGAATAGATCTTTACCAAAATTGTAGTGTATGTTTGGGATGATCTGATTCAAAATACAAACTCCTGAAAAGCACTTAATTCACCTTGGACATTTCTGCAGAGGTATGTCCAAGAAAGACCTGCATCTAGCCTCTAGAACTCTTGCATGAATGAGTGTTGCCATCCCAGAGTGTGTCAATGGGGATTCATTGCTATATTTCATAACAGTCCTCTTGACTTCCTAATTCAAATTCCTAATCTGTTGAGCCCAACACCTTGGATGAGGGCAAAAACTGAGACCATAAGCCTAAAAGCAGACGTATACAGGGCACCAAAAGTAGGCACATGTCTTTTGCTTTTCAGGAGTGATAACTAAAGAGTAGAAAAATGAGACATGCAACTACATAATTTATTACAGATATTGATTTGACCTGAGGAAGTGGGAGAATCTATAGGTCAGCAGAATCCAAAAGCTCTCAGAGAACATAGACTCATGAGCTTCTTCCTACATAATTTATCTTCTTTTCCTTTATGTCTTCATTTTTTTCCTATGGCTCAAACCCTCTCTTGTCCTCCCTGACCTATCTCTTTGTGGGGCTGACTAGACTATTAGAACTTTGTCTCTAATTGCTGTTTACTTGATATACATGTAGGTTATTTATTATTTTATGAGCACAAGGTAAGAGACCTATTATTAGGGATAACAGAATGGAGTAAATAAACTAGCCCTAGACCTATAACCTTACTTAGTGTTCCAGTATTATTTTTAATATTCATCTGGGGATATGTTTATTGATGTTAGAGAAAAAGGAAGAGAGGGAGAGATGAAGAAAAAGGGAGAATCATTGATGTGAGAAAGAAACATCAATTGGTTGCCCCTTGTCTGTACTCTGACTGGGGATCAAACCCACAACTGAGTATGTGCCCTGACTGAGAGTTGAACCTGTGATGGTTTTTTGGTGTTCAACCAACTGAGCCACCCACCTCCAGGGCAGTGTTCCACTATTCTTGGATCACCTTACATATTTTTGTGATCCTAAGAATGCAAACTACTTCCTAATTTTTCATGTTTTCTCTCCTTGTTTTGTCTCTCTGTCTTGACATAAACCTGGATCACCTGTACAGTTTCTTTTAAGATTGCTCATTCACCTCTTTGCTGCCTCTATTCTTCACCATAGAATGCTAGATCACTTTTCTCATACTTGGCTTCATAATTGGTTCATCCCTGCAAGACAAAACCCAAGCTTCTATGTTTTTACAGCTCTTCACATGGTTTAAATGGGCACCCTGAATTTTTAAGAGCCAGTGGACAAAAGTCTTGCTACTCAAACAGCAGGATAGAAATCATTGAAGCTTGTTAGGGTTGCAGAATCTCAGGCTCCCTCCCCATTCTACTGAGTCCAAATCTGTAGTTAAATTAGATCCTTTGAGAGTGTATATGCACATTCACATTTGAGAAGATGGTCTTCTTCCAACATCAAAGGCTCTCCCTTGCCCTCACCATGGAGCAGAATGCAGCTATGTAATTTGCCAGCACTTCAGCCATTTAAGGAAAACTAAAGGTACCAGATTTACTTTTAACATTGTTTTCCAATTCTCATTTTCTCTAGTGACCATGCATAAAATCCCAAGAATAGCTCCCACAGCCCAAGCAGCTCCGATCACCACCTTGCAAAGAGCAAGACTTACTTGTCCCAACAGTGTTTTGTGGGGCTGGTCAGAATGACAAGACCAGCCTCGAGGGAGGCACAGATCCTGGCTGCCTCGGAGCACAGATCCTCTGGTACCCAGGCCTCTCAGTCAATAGATCACAATCAACAGTGTCTCCCTGTCTATTTTTTAACCAAAGGTCCACGGAACACATTTGGGTCAAATGAGGTTAGGTATGCTTAGCTCATTATGTGAGAAAGTGCACAACAGAGGAGCCATAGGACATGAAGGGAGGAGCGAGCCAAGAGAGCTGGCTTTGTGTCTTGTGGTTTAAGAGTGGTGAGCTGGAGCCCACTTTAACCCTCCCATGCCTGGATGAAAAGCACCAAGATCCTATCACCAAATTGTTTCCCCCTATTCTTCCTGATAACACCCAATCCAGGATTAGTCTCTGCTTTCTTGAGCTTTGCCTAAAAAGAAAGGTATTTTGACATGCGCCTTATGCTGGGCTTTGATGAATATAGCGGTGCAGTACTGTTACAACATGTAACCAGCAAGCAGCCATATTGCATGGCTGACTTGCATTAAGCTGTGTAGGAAGGTGCTATAAAATGCTTTTTGTAGCAAAAGCTTGAGACATTAAACACGCTCTTGACCAGTCTTGTGCTGACTGTGAATGTCTGGGCTCCAGGGAGACCTTGTCAACCTGAGCCAACACAGCTGAACCAGCTGACAGCCTCACTGTCTCCCCTGACTCCAGAGAGAGGAGGACACTGGTGACCAAGGCCCAGAGGTGGTGGGAAGAGCAATGAGGAGGTGCTAATCAATGTGTAGGAAGTCTCAGTGATGCAGGATGAACAAGTTCTAGAAAGTACCATGCAATATTGTGCCTACAGTTAACAAAATAGTATGGTACTCTTAAAAATCGAAGAGGGTAGATCTCATGTGGACTTTTTTTTTTTTTTAAACACAATAAAATTACAACTAAAATAATTAAAGAGATTTGGGGAAAAGTTGGAAGGTTTTTAGGAGGAGAATGTTATGGATGAAGTCTTGAGACCCTTCAAATGTGATAAGTCACCCTTTTTCCTCTCTTTCCCAAGGGAGAAGCCACTGAAAGTTTCCCCACTAAAGACTGTGCTGTTTTTGAACTTCAGGCCAGAGGTCTAATCTCCCCTGGGGTGGCTCAGTGGCAGTACCTGCAGACAAGCTCTAATGGCATGAGAGAAGTCTAGTAGAAGACGGTGTAGTGACAGAGATGGCTAGTTGAGTGCCTCAGCCAGCCATCTCCAGTAGGTAGGAGCCCCATCTCCTTCCTACTGTCTGTGGGTCCTGATGAGACAGCAAACCCTTGGTCTCCCCGACCCAGGTAATTGAGGGCCGGTCTGGGCCTCCACGCAGCCCCTGCTGAATCTCCCTAAAGACAAAATGATTTCATACAAAGGTTTTGGGGCAGACCCCTTGCTTAGGGGTGAGGAGTTGGCCACACCACATCACCTGCTTAGAGCTTCAAGGTCAGAAGGCTTCCTAAGCAATCCTAATGGAGGGTTTGGTCTAAGTTGCCTCCATAAAATATTACGTCAGCCAGGAGCGAGCAGGGGCTGTGCTCCTGCCATGCAAGTTTGCCGCTCCCTCAGAGGCTGACTCCCCTCCCCTTTTGACTGTTAAAATAAGTTAGGCAGAAACCCAGGAGCAAGGGGAGGAGGCAGGAAACATTCAGCATGAGCCTCTATTAAGAAGGAGAAAGGCAGCTGCTGTTTTAGCAGGAAAAGGCAATCCCACTGCAGGTGCCTGTTGCTGACCACCCTAGTCCCACTGAGATTCAGTGTTTATTTATCAAATAAAATCCACAATGTTTGTACAGAATTACCAGGCTAATACATTGAATAAACAAGCATATATTTCTTTACATTGCCTACAAAGCTATACTGCTTTAATTTTTTTTTCCTTTTCTTTTTTAAACCTTGTTGAAATCAAAGCCCAACATCCTAAGAGAAAGCTCTATGGCTGACACATTATTAACTCCTCTGGCCCTATCCCTTTCTAAGTGCTTCCAAAACACTAAAGGCTATCTTATCAAGGACTTATACAATGATGAATATAGCTACGATTACTGAGCTTTGTAGATATGATACTCTGGGCACTTCACAGTTATCGAGTTTTATTCACACTCAGACTTCTGAGTGAGGCCAGAATCTCCGACACTCTTGGTGGATTTTCAGCCAAGCTAGGAGACTCAGACCAGGACTAGGCAAGTGCTTTTGTTGTTGTTGTTTAAATTGGGAGCATGTTTAACTTCTGTCGGATTTCTGCTGCTGAGACACTGTGCTTTCTCCCCATAGAGCTTTCTTTTCTGCCTATTCAGTATGGTTAGCCTGTGGGTTGTTCTGACTCTAGTTATGCACACTGGGAAATTAAAAGAGTGGTCAGCAGCAGTTGATCCTTGTCTTATCCTGTGAGGTATGTAAACTTTCACATTAGTTAAATGAAAATATTTATGACCACAGCCTTCTGTGAACTTTCAAAAGGCAGTTACAGTAAAATTGCTGCCTGGATTTCAGATGGAGTCTTTCACTTGAATTGTGCAACCCTTTCCCAGGTCTAAAGAGAAACCAAAGCTAAGCTCCTTTCCCCCTGTAAGAACTCAACTATGATGCTGATGTTTTATGTTCATGCTGTATTAAAGTTGATAAAATTCTAGGAAAAAGTACAAGATTTAAAAATAAAAAGAAGGAAAGATAGGTAGTCATTCTGAGAATTTTTTTTCTCTGGATAAGCTTTGCAAACTACTCTTGTATCTCCAGAGGGGTTGAGATGATGCCACTTGAACACATTTCTGAACCTTTTAAAATTATTCCTTCAATTTGAACTTATTCCTTCTAAAGCATCAGCATTTCTGCCTCAGTTCCCTGGAAGCTGATGTTTCCCTGAGTTGGATATTATTGAATTGGGGTGACCATCCATATTGCTTCCCCATTTGTTAACTCTGCACTAGTATGTATCTATTGTGGTATCTAAACTAAATTATAATCACTTGTGGAACATCATCCAATGAGTTGCTTTTAGAATAGCTTAAGAAACAGAACCAAACTCACCTCATCTTCCATATTTTGTGCTGGCTGTCAGACCTGCCCTGAATTTTTCAGTAAGATTGATTGATCTGCCTCCAAGACTTGTGTTAGATGTGATCCAATCAATTATACCCTCCATGACGTTTCCAGGCACTGTGTGACTGGCCAGACATGCCCTGTGGATGCTTATCCCTCCAGAAAGGCCCTGCTCACAATTAATAATTTCAAAGGTTTTGGGCACCTGAGATACTTGGCATTCTATGAAATGAAATGCGTTTCTAGCCTTTTCTCATTAATTCTCGCAGGAGCACTGGAATGGTTTTCCCTGAAAGTTTTTGGTAAACATTGAGATCATATTTTTCTTCTAAGCCCTGCTTTTTAAGAGGAAGCTGAGCAACTAGAGTAAGACCTGGAAGCCTAAATCACAACCTATAATTTAATATTTTCAGACAAAGTGCCACCTCTTCATTTAAAATGGAGTCACAAATCCATATTTCTTCTTTCTCTTTTTCTCCCAAGTTTGACAAGAATGGCTCTCTTTGAGCTTAGCTAGCAGCAAGCCAAAGCTCCTAAAGGATATTACAGTGAGAGCAGGAGGGGTAGTGTGACAGTTATCAGCTCACAATATGACAAGAGCATCCATCACATCTGCTTTTAGGCCCAGGGTCTAGGGAGAGAAAAGGAACAATAAAGAAAATACAAGTGCAGAGGGCTTGATTGACACATCAGTAAGTTCAGTGGTTGTTAACCTCTGGCTGGGACCCTGTCCTGTCTGCACAGTTTGCACCTGAGGTTGCCGTCAGGTTCCTACCTGGGCCGAAGGGAGCAGCAAAGCTCTACTCCATCAGTAGCTCTTTGGTTCTCTTTCACTATGATCATTTTCATATTTAGTTTTTTGCTCAGGAATGTTTTTTAAAAAATCAAGCTTGCCATGATATTTAATCATCAAATAGTTATTAAAGGGTGTGCTGTTGTGATTAAGTTTTTCCCATTTTAACCTTTAAAAATGTTTAAATTGTGGTAAAAACCTACAATATAAAATTTACCATCTTCCTTTTTTAAAGTGTAGAGTTTAGTAGTATTAATATGTTTCCATTGCTGTGCAATGGATCTCTGGACCTTTTTCATCTTGCAAAACTGAATCTTTATACTTGTTGAACAACAACTTCCCATTTCCCTCACCCTCCAGCCTCTGGCAACTGCCATTCTACCTTTTATTTCTATGAGTTTGACTACTTTAGATAGATAGATTTATACAGAATTTGTCTTTTTGGGACTAACTCAATTTACTTAGCGTAATAGCTTCAACATTCACTCATATGGTAGCATGTAATAGAATTTCTTTTCTAAGGCTAAATAATCATCCATTATATGTATTTTCTACATTTTCTCTATCCATTCATCAATTTGTGAACATTTAGATTGCTTCCATTTCTTGGCTATTGTAAATAATGCTGCAAATGAACATAAGTGTGTCCTTTGAGTTCTTTTTTGCACAGATGTATTTCAAATGTTCAGGGGACCATCTCTAGCTACAGACCCTTTAGGAGGCCTCTTAAGAGTTGCTAGATACATAATATTTTAAAGTGCATGCATAATAACTTATGCTAGAAAGGTTCCACATGTGAATGGGGTTAAAGAGAGAAGAAGAAAAATACAGTTCCAAAGAATCTTTTGCCTGTTTGGAATAAAATAAGAGACAATTGTGGAGAAATTAAATGCCTTTGTAGGTGCATGTTTTGGGAAGCATTTTGGCTTTACAAGGGTAAAGAGAGACAGAGTGAGGCATGGAGACAAAGAGGTACCAGGGTCCTGACAAAGTCCTCCTAACAGGAGCACAATTTCATTTCTCAGGAGTGTGTTAAAAACAGAATACAGTTGTTTAATATTGCAGCTGTCAGTGTCAATGGGGCAAGCAGCAAGCTGACAAAAAAAAAAAAAAAGCAAGCAAAGGAAATGTTGAGGAATTACATGTCCAAAGAAGGTTTTGAAAACCTCCTTTCAGGGTCTATTTCAAAGACCCTGAAAGACCATGCTCATATTTAGGGCTATGCACATGTTTAGAGTACTTTTGAGAAGGCTTTAAGTTCTCACCTTTGGATGACCTTGAGGCTCTTTGCAAGCAGGAAGTGAAGGCTAAGGTAGAATTTTAAACTGCCTGCGAGAGAGGAATGCCCCAGCACCCACAGAGAACCCCTCAGCCAAAGCCAGGAGACGTGTTCATTCCAGAAATTTGAGGGAACCTCTGTGTAATTATTAGCTTATCACTAAGCTAACCAAGGAGAGAATTCGGTGGCTATACATGACTAAGAATCAGGCTTTAAATAGTTTAGGAAGTCACTAACAAAGTGTTAGCAGTAGAAAATAACAGCAAAGAGCCTTTTTTGGAAATTTTTAGAAGAGCGAAAGTCTGAATAAATGTATAAATATATATTTAGATTAAAGATAGTACTAAACTTAAATCCTGCTTTCTACATGCAACTCTTAGTATTTTTCTATAGTTAGAGAGTCAAGGGTTGCCAAAACTTTTGTTAAAGACTTTTTAAACTCTGAAGATAGCATCCTCACTTTCTTTACCATTGTGGTAGATTGGAATTTTGTCTCCAATTCCTCACTATCTTGTAACCAATTATGCACTCACATCCTTTCCCTTACAAGTTTGCAGTGCCTTCTCACTGTGGGCACAACATATATATTTATATATTTAAGGATTTTATTATTTTTAGAAAGAGAGGTAGGGAGAGAGGCAGAGAGGGAGAGAAACATCTATATATGGTTGCCTTTCATCTGCCTCCAGCTACAGATCTGGCTGGAAACCTTGGCTTACCACCTGGTTATGTGCCCTGACTGGGGAATCGAACCAACAACCTTTGGGTTTACAGGCTGGAGCCATATCCACTGTGCCACCAGCCAGAGCTGCAACATATTTTTTTGTCTTATCAGTGTCAGCTTTAGCTGTGTGACTTGCGTTATCCAATGAAATGAGACATCAGCTGAAGGCCTAAATATACTGAAATTATCTTGCTTTCCATTCTTGCGCTTCTGCCATTCACCAGAAGAACATGCCATGGATTGACACTAGCCCATGGACAAGGAAGAGATTAATGGCATAGATCTGAATACAACCTGCAGGCTAGAGCCAAGCTCAGCTCACTGACTAAATTGAGCCATTATAACCAATCGGTAAAAATATAGGGAAATAATAAATGCAGTCAGAAGCTACTGAATTTGAGGGTGCTTCATTACATGTTATTTCAGTAATAGCTAATCAATCAGGTCACTAATTGAGAAAACAACCATTTTTTGACACACATATATTAACTTTTGACAAGTTATTATCTGACTTTTGTACTGATTTTAGTTTTTCACTCACTTATCTAGATTTTAACTGTTTGGAAGTCAAGGAGAATATCTATTTGAAAGTGAGGGTTAAGCAAATGTAAGACAGCAAATTAATGCCCTATAAAAATATAGTGACAATAAGTATGAAATTTTCCTACTTCCTTTTTATGACAATTGTGATTCTTCTATCAGTTTAGCTGATAATTACTAGTAATTTCTTTACCTCCTCTTTCAGTCTCAGTAACTGTGTACCTGACAAAGAACTCTATTTTGAGACAAAATCTCAAAGGACTTTTCAGGTCTGATAAGATCTCACACAGTTATTCATTAGCATTCCTGTAAAAGGCCAATGTTGGAATGAAGAATAATATTGCACATTTCTTTTCCATGTATGCTTGTTAGCCAGAAACTAGATCACCCCTCAATTCTGACTCACAATTTTTGCCGAAGTCTACTTTTCTGTTAGGAACAAGTGGACATGAGCTAAAAATGGAGTCCTGGGAAATAAGGATTATAAAGCTTCAGCCATATTAGGACCAAAAAAATGATATGGAAAAAGTTTACCTACTTTTTAAAAAAGGATGCTTTGTTATCAAATTGGTTCTTGCCTCTCTTGAAATATTGCTTCATTCTCTGTTTTACATCAGATTTTCAAGCAGAAAAAGTATTTATTAAGTGAATAATAGTGAATGTGCAAAAAGAAACTTTAGTATGATCCAAAGGGATTATTAATATGGTGGTGGGGCTTGGGAAGATTTTGGACCAAAAAAAAAAAAAAAAAAAAAAAAAATATATATATATATATATATATATATATATATATATATATATATATTCTATTTTTGTATCACGGACTTTACTTCTTTATTTAAAATTATATATAATTTAATATAAAATATAAAGTGTATAACATAGATAGAAACTAAATTGGTAGCCCTGGATGGTGGCACAGTGAATAAGGTGCTGGCCTGTGAACCAAAAGGTTGCTGGTTCGATTCCTAGTCAGGACACATAATCATGTTTCAGGCCAGGTCTCTAGCCAAGTCCCAGTTGAGGCTCGTGAAAGGCAACCATACATTGATGTCTCTCTTCATTGATATCTCTCTTCCTTTCTTCCTCCCTCCCTGCCCTTCTGTCTAAAAATGATGAATAAAATCTTTAAAAAAAAGAAGGAAACTAAATAGGTAGCCCAGGTAAGTTTAATACCTTTACATAATTTACATAATTCTATATACATAGCATAATAGGTAATATCTTATGATAATTAGTCAATATTATCTGAAAGTAACAATTTTTAAGTGAGGTGCAATTTGACCCTAAAAAACATATATAATGTATACTTGTTCTGACATTGCTGCTCATAGTTACTGGTTCATTTAAGGTAATGGTATAATTGATTTTAAGTGTAATGCTGTTATTATTGGGGAAGAAAACTAACAAGAAAACAAAGTATTTATGTACTTGATTGCATTGACAAACAACTAATTATTATTTTCATAAAAGCAAGCATATAGATATGAAGCAATTGGAACTCCACATTCAGTGAAACTCTTCACATCATTGTTAAACAGCTTAGTTAGTTGCTTGAGGTTTTATCAGTTGGCCTCAGTTCTTATCATTTTGTAAAAGTAAGCTTTAGAGTCCAGTTTCAGAAAACATGCTAAAATTGAAATCCAAATTTTCAACGAGTAGGAAGAAACAGAAGTACCTAATTTAATTTCCAGTTCTTGTCATTTCAAGAGTATGTTCTGAATGCCCAGCTTTATCTTCACATGGGCAGGTGCAGAGGTTGGTGGGATTGATTATCTCTGAGAAAATTGTAGCAAGAATTAATTAGCTAGTGTGTGCAAAGTGCTCTCCCTATGTGTTAACTGCCATTGATTATGAGCTGGGGTTATAAAAATGATATATTATGTATTTATATATATATTTATATATTGCCTTTTGTTTTTTCTTAAGAGCTTAAAGACCCTTCTCTTTCACTCTTATCCAATTAATTTCACCATTACATTAATGATCTGCTTATATGAGATTTCTATTTTTAATGACTTGAAGATTAAGTTGGAAGGACAGATTATGTGGGTAGAAAATGAGGTCAGCAATTGAAGTCTTGGCTGGCTTAGTTCTGCACGCTCCGAACCTAAGAGGCTATACTCTCCGTTGGAGGGATCACCATGTCTCACTTCTCTGGAGAAGCATGAGGCCATACATCACCATCATCTCAGCTCTAGGGCTTCGACTCAGAAAACAGGAGAGAACAGCTTGAAGATCTGCATTTCCTTCCTGTTCCACTGTCTCTTCTTCCCACAAGCACTCAATTACTTAAATTACAGAATTGGCAGTGACTTTTCCATTTGAGAAAGCTGATTGAATGTTGTCTTGTGAGATGTAAGGCCTGTGGTGCACCAGAGGGTAGCCCTGTAAACTCCACTGAGCTTTTACAACAAACACGCCCAGACACGGCCCAGTGTACCAGGGAAGAGGGAGGTCAGTGGAGTTGCTGTCCTTGAAATTTCTGCTTTGGTCATTACTATAAGAGGTCTGATAGATCACTATGGAAGCCCAATAGTGATAATATTGATGCTAATATTGAAAGTAATGCTGATAATTTGAAGATAATAGGGCAACGTTAGAGCTTGTAGTAATGTCTTAATTAGCTCCAGCTACTATAACAAAATACCACAGACTGACTGGGTGATTTAAACAACAAATATTTATTTCTTACAGTTCTAGATGCTGGAAGTCCCAGATCAGGGTGCCAGCATGATTAGATTCTGAGGAGGGCTTGCTTCCAAGTTGAAAACTGCTTTGTGTCCTCACATGGTCAAAAGAAAGCTGGCTAGTCCTCCAATCTCTTCTTAAAAGGGTGGAAATCCCATCATATGGATTCCACCCTCCTGACCTAATTACTTCCCAAAGCCACCCACCCTACTCCTTTAAATATCACCATGGGGTTAGGGTTTCAATTTTTGAATTTTGAGAGGATATGTATATTCAGTCCATTGCAAGCAGGAAAAGCAATAGTAACTTGTTCAAGATCCCAAATGGTACTTTATAAACACACATGTAGGCATATGCAGATACACAAATACATGCATGACCCAATGGAGGGTTTATGGACATGAGGACAGGAATTCAATAATGGGGTCTCCCAGTGGGCAGCTCTAATGACTGAAATGTATGCATCCACCACTCTTCTAATGATATGATATTGACCAGGACAGTCTTGTTTTCTTTGGCTTGGGCAAACTTCAGGAATATTTCTTCCTGACTCTAGGCCCCTAACCTCCTTTTTCTTAAAGCATTTTCTTTAGACACTTACAGTTGTCAATTCTTTCTTTTCATCTTGAAATCTATGTAAATCTTTTCCCAGCCTCTTTCTTGTTTAACCTGGGGAACTGTATTATTAAAGTAAGCAGCTACTTAGATATTAATGAAAGAAGGGAGCCAGATATCTAATTAAGCCAGATTGACTAGGAAGCTACAACTTCCAGACACTTTCTTCTAGCTCATTGTTTAGGAGTAGTAAGTTCAATAATAGGACTTTTACCAGACATTTTACATGTGCCAGATTTCTTATGTATGTTACTTTAGTTAATCATCATGACCACATCTTAAGGTAGATTTTACTTCTATCTTAGATTCAGATAAGGATATTGAAACCTGGCAGGATGTTATAACTTTCAAGCTCACCTGGTAGGTGAACAGCAGACCAAGATTTAAATCCATTTACAGAATCCAGAAATATCAGCTTTTAACCACCTTACTGCTCTATTAGTCATACACGTTGCTTACACAGACATGAAGCTCTAAAAAAAGAATCAAAAGGAGAAGTGACTTCTATTGGTGGTAGGAGAGCTGTTGGAGGTCACCTTCCTTGATTAACTGAATTAATGCTGACATCATTTACAAGAAGGGACATGGAGGGGACATGGACATGGATGGATTTGTTGGGTATGTGCTTTTATATAATTAAAAATTTTAATCAAACATTTTGATTTTGTGCATCTAAATAGCATAACTTTTATGAGTACCCTTAACATTATAGTCCTAAAAGGAATAAAGTTAGAAACTTTTTAGGAACCATATCCTTCCAGCATAGTTTGATTTCTAGGCCAATGACATTTTTCAAGAAGTTATGTTTTTGACCTATGCTCATCCAAACTCAAATTATTCCATAACAGTTTCATGTTCTTGCTAAGGTGTCCATATTTCTCCCTAAAGCACTCAATAGCATGCTCTTTCCTGATTGATGTCTTGCCTTTTATCAACCAGACTAAGTGAGAGACAAGATGGATTGGAGCAAAGTTCATTTTCTAACTAGATGTGGCTCTGTGAGATATAAAACGTCAATGCTTCACATTGTCCCAAATTCTGCAAGTTTACTCACTTTGGAGAAACATGTGATTAACCCTTGCATGGTAGGCCTTTTACCACACATCAAACTATTTTAATAATTTAAAAATAAAATTCAAACACCTATCTATGCAAAGCCATTAATATAACATTTGAAATAAGGCTGAACATGAAAAATATTTATACTAAATCTTTGACTTTTTTCTAGTAATGGATTTTCTATCATTTCCTAGCCTCTGTACTTAACAGTCTTCCTACCACACACCCATATGCACACACATGTGTGTGCACGCGCACCCATACAAACACCCCCCCCCCCCCCCACTTAGAATGTGCTTCTCTATTTTTTTTTTTTTTGGTGAACTAATGATTCTTCAAACCTTGTCAAGATCATTTTCTGTATTATTTTTCTCTCCCCTGTCCTCCATCAGATTACAGCTCTCTCCATTTATGACTGAAAATGCTATGTACATACCTCTTATGGTGTTCTGTACTAATAAATATGCGCTCACTCTTAACTCTCTTGTTGGACCTGGTACATTGAGAACATACCTGTACTTGACTTTCCACAATTAGCACCTCTCTCAATGCATCATATGTAAGTCAGATATCTGATGGGCCAGTTGCATCTCTCTTAGTCCTTGAAGGTGAACACTCAAAAATAAAGAGCAACTTCAGCTCCTTTGATGTGTTGGTTGTTACGGTTTTTCAGTTAGTTTCTAGGGAGCCCCATTAATGAACTGTAGATTCCAGGTTCCCTTAGACACCATGCTCCGTGGTTCTTTATGATAATTGCATTTACAATGGTTCTTTATGGTAACTGCAGTGGCATTGGAGCCTCACAGTGCCAGACACAGTACGGACCTTGAAACACTGCGTGCAAAGTGCTGGAGACAGGGAAAGGCAGGGCTTACGCCTGCTTGCAATGAAGGATGCAGAGGCAGCGAAGTTTCACTGTGTAGCCCAGGTCCTTGAGACCCACTGCTTTACAGCTTAAAGCTGGTGCTTCTTTAAAAGGGTCAGTCTTCAGCAATATTAATTTTCCCAGAATATTGTGCTTTAGTCCTATTTTTAAAATTCATATGCTCTGCAGACATATCTGGGCTTTTTGGAATATCCACACATTAGTTCAGCAAGATTTTTCACGAATGAAGCCACCCAGTCTTGGACTTTTACCTTTTGAAGGTTTATGATGATTGTTTCAATTTCCTAACTGTTTATTGGTCTATTTAGATTTTTCAGTTCCTTGTGATTCAGTCTAGGAAGAGTATGTATTTCTTCTAGGTTATCAAATTTGGTTGCATAGAGTCTTCCTTAACATTCTTATATAATTCTTTGTTTTTCTCCGGTGTGTGACAACTTCCCCTCTTTCCTTTTTCTAAGTCATGACCTGTCATGCTTTGTCCTCTGTCCTGAAAGCCCAGCTCGGAGAAATGAGGAACCATCTTACCACATCCTTCATGGCATCCAGCTAGGGAATTCCTTCATTTAGAGTGCTCCAGCTCCAGGCTCCCCTATTAAATGTTCTCCAGTTTCTTCTTTGACTATCTCTTTGTTCATTTTTTAACTCTTCCAGCTACCTCTGTAGGTTTCAGTCCAAATGTTCATCTCCTTTAGTTAATCCTTTCCCCTTAATGCTTGGTTCATCCATAGCTCTGGTCTATTTTATGTGCTTGCTCACATGGCTGCCTTCTAGAGATTGACTTGACAATACTATCAGTGTTTGCAACCATCCTGCATCCTTCCTCTTAGTTCTATTTTCCAAAGTAGTCATCACCTTCTGACTAACTATATAACTAAGTGATGCCTTATGTTAATATTTCATTGTTTGTCTCCCCCCGCTAGGAACAGAGATTTTTGCCTATTTTGTTTATTAATGCATTCCACCTGAAACATGGTATGCAAAAGCTGGGCAGTGAGTACTTCACTCTTATTGCTGTTCTCTTTACTGTTGACGTTCTGCACACTGAAAAAATTTTGCTACCTAGGTCTTTCTAAACTTTTGACCAATTTTATTAAGAGAGCTGCTGTATTTGAATCTGTTAAATTTCCAAATGGAACTCAACCTGTGAAGATTACAGATCTACAAAACAAGTTTATGTATCACTTGCTACATTCCAGGCACATACTGAATTCCAAGATAAATAATACACAAGCCCTGTGCATTATTAATCAATGATTGAGCAAGTCTTAGTTATAAATATACCTACACATACATGTATGTGCAAGTACATATATGTATATAAATATGTACATATTTATATATGTGTAAATGTAACAAAATAAAAATATTTAAGTTTCCCTCTCTAGTCAAATATTACTCTTGGGCAACAGCTTTAGTTAGTTTGTTTTTTTGAGTATATATATATATATATATATCTATACTGTATATATATATATATATATATATATATATATATATATATACAGTATAGTCACATAGGTCAGAAAGTTTCCTAACAAAGAAAAGTAATTTCAAAAATGGTACTCTTGACACATTGTTGACCAGTCATGAAAAACTCATGTTTCCAAGCCTAAACATTGACTGATAACGGGTTAACTTGTGTTTGCACTTGTGTAAACTTTTGCTATAAAATTGCCCGTTAGCAATGTACTAATTGCTTCCAAAAAAATCCTTGTTTGGAGCTTTTTAGAGTTAGCTGAATTACTTTGTGTCCTCTTTACTTGAAAATGACACATTGGAGGTTTAGTCACAGAGATTTAAAAAAAATTTAAAACATTAATGCCTTTATCATGGCATTAATGCTACTGGCATGAATGGGCTGGGCTTTGAGCCCCTGCATGTGAAAAAATCCTTTATTTCACAACCTGTTACACTGACTTCTCATGTGTTGTTTCTGAGTTTCCTCCTTGTCAGTACTGTCAGCGCAATCTGCCTGACTTCTTTAATCTGAGCCATGCAATTTTATATAATTATAAACACCACCCAAACCTCTATTACTATGACGTGAAATATCCAGCTTGTAGACAAGATGCACTTATATCAGCATATCAAAAGCAGTTTTAATGTTTTCCTGGTTACAGACGGGAAATAACTCCTTCCCCTTTGCATTCTACTTCATGCTCTGAACCAATGTTATTCAGCTTCATTCTTCGCTCCCAGAAATGCTGCACAATTACATAAGATTGCTTAGCCATTTTCAGAGGAATAAATATGAAGAACATGGGAAGCGCCCCTCCTCCCGTTGAGGACTTATTTTCCTCACTCTCTGCAAAGTAGATTGATTGAAAAGGCACATCCTCCTTTCCTGGCTCCACATCTCTCTGGACATATGCTGTTTCTGTGCAGTTGAATTTCTATGTAGAACTCAACAGGGAAAGGTAAGCCACCCTCTGCTGTCACGGGCAAGACCCCACAAGCTCCTGTGTGGGCAGAGAAGTGACACCAACCAGCCAGGCACACTTCATTTCCAACAGGGGAAGGAGTCTCCTTGTGAAACAGTGACTGTGTTTTGGAGACCTAAGGTTGCTGCCTCAGAAGTAACTAGGGGGCCTGAGACTTTTGATGTTTAGAATGCAGGAGCAGGACATGAGGTTTTGGGTCCTGGGGCAAGCACAATCCTTGACATAATCCTACGTGGTAAATACTATTATCTGTAGGTGGTATAGGTGTTTATATGTACTATATATAATAGGAGGGAATATAGATTCATAAAAACTAAAAAAAATTCTTGGCCCTAATCACACAGATGTTAAATGGCAGAATTCAATCAACCAGACCTCAGGGCCCCTGGATCCTTTCTAAATAACCCTCTGCAGGATTTCTGGGCCTCACACACTCTGCAACGCCCCAGTCCCTTTGCATGTTGCCAAATACTCTGCCCTACTATTTGATTAGAGTTAACATTTTAAAAGCAGATGTAATATAATATACTTATATCATTTATCTAGGTCAGTGATTTTCAACTAGTGTGCTGAAAGAATTTAAATTTTTTATTTCAGTATATGGTTGCCTTTCACCTACCTCCAGCTATGGACTTGGCTGGAGACCTGGCTTGCAACCTGGTTATGTGCCCTGAATGGAAATTGAACCAGCGACCTTTGGGTTCGCATGCAGGCACCTCTTCACTGAGCCACCAGCCAGGGCTGCAAGAATTTTTAGAACATGCAATACCTGACTACTTAATCAGAGGCACTGATCTTTTTTCTGTTAGATTGTCAAATAAAAAATGACAACAGAACACAATAGGTACACAACAATAACCATCCAGCGTGACTGCCTTGTTTTCAACCATAAATATATAGGTCATAGAGTTGCTTCTTATTGGTCATGTCATATAATAAGTTTGTATCTGATTTGTTAATTATAGGTGCTTGAGTTTTAAAAGTCACTTTGGAGCAAAAAGATTAGGTACTTTTTTTTTGTAAATCAATCAAAATTATACCTAATTTTTATGTGAAATCAGCAAAAAGTACTTATTTTGGGGTATGGCAAAGAATTTTTGTAAATGTGTACCATGAAATTGAAAAGATTAAAAATCACTGATTTAAGTATTGCAAAGAAGATAGAAAAAGACAATCCCCTGCTTGCCCTCAAGGAGCTTAGAATTTTAGAGAGAAATTAGAAATGAACACATTACAAGTTGTCACACAAGGAAATGAGAATCATTTGTTTTGGGAGAAAAAGGAAGTCTTCATGATAGAAGTGACCTTCGGCCTGGGTCATAAAAGTATACAAAGAATTTTGATAGAAAAAATGAGGGCCTTAGAGTTTCTGGAAACCATGAAATTCGGAGCCCAGACTCATAACTAAGAAAGTTCTGGGTGTAGTTAGAGATGATGTTGGCTTTATTTTGCCTAAAACAAAGCAAGCAAGAGACAAAACTGGAGACTGTTGGCAAACTTGAATGGCACCCTAAGGACCTGGTGGTTTTTGTCCTGCAGGCAAAGGCTAATGGTTAAAACAGGGAAGGAAGGTATTGAGCATGATGGTTTTGGAACATGACATTGACTACTCCATTAGAACAAACATAAGAGAGTGTACCAGGTCTGTCCGCAAAGTATCTAGCCACATCCTAGGAAACACAGCCATTTCTTGAAGAAGACAAACAGCCATTGCTCAAGAGAGCTTAGAAGGGAGCTGCCAGGTTTCACTGAAGAATTTGATGAGGACTTACACTGAAGATGCTGAGGTTAAGGGGCAGGGTTGGTGATTGACTTAGTGTTTCAGGGGCAGAGTGAACAAAATGGTTTCAGGAAACAGAAGGCTGTTTATGGAACCAGGTGAGGATTAGCTTTAGAGAAAGAAGAATAACCTGGGAGTCTCAGGTCTTTTGTAGGGACCAGGATGAAGAGGGACAAAGTACAGAAATGAATCCAGTTAGTCCAAGGCACAGAGGGGCGGAGATGCTGTGAGGGTTTAGGGGATGGAGGAATGTGAGGCAACCCGACAAGTTGCATGAGTTCTGGCCTTCCACCAGAGTCCCGCAGAAACATGTCCTTTTTGCCCTTGGGTTTAATGTTGGCCTGCAGGATTGGCCTTCATCTGGCACTCTCCCAACTCACAGCGTGCTACAGATCCTATGTGCTTAACAAATATTGTTGAGTGAATTAAGAGTGCCAAGTGCAAGAATAATATGGGTCAAATTCAATCCAATTCCAGGAACTATTCACAAAAATTAGAGTTCAGTTCATGGGGATCTTAATCCGTCATCTGATTTTTCACCTAAATTGGTGGGAAAAGAGTGGTCATAAAATTTATGTTTCAAGACATAAAAGGAGAAAGCAGAAATAAAATGTAGGCAAAAGTCGGATAGAGCAGATGTTTGAGGTTTTTTAATGAAGTTATAGTTTAGTGAGGTGCAATTTTTTTAATTCTGGGAGAGTGTATTTTCCTTTTGCTTTCTTACTGGCCAAAACAAGATGAAGAAGAACTGCCCTAGAAGGAAGAAATCCCATTTCCATCAGCACAGCGTTGGAAGAGAGGCACGGAGGCAGGGTGAATTTGGCTATGCGCAGATTTCTGCTCCTCTTAACACCTCATGACAACTCATTAAAACGAATGTCTCTTGGTGTTTGAAATTTTTTCCAGACAAATAAAGAGTTTGCTTTGGCTTCATACATCTTCATAGAAGCAAGCAGGGTTTCTGCATTTTGTCAGGGTTTTAGCTATCTTTGCAATGAGTTCCTAACAGTAGAGCATCTGCTAACAGAAAGTTTCTCTGATGTTTCCCTGAATCAGAGAGCAAATGGTTATATGCAGCCATTAGATCTGTCCTCAATTAACAACAGTGGGTTTGAAGAGTTTGAGGCAGTTTTGGGAATTACGTAACCCAGTCTGCACTTCACTCCCTTTTCCCCAACTCTTCTGGAACTTTTTTTCAATGTGGTTCAGAGAAACTAATTAGCTCATATGGCCACAGTAAATTGTAACTTACACCTATCGCAGAAATACACGAGATGGGACTCATAGTGATTACGTACATACATGAACCAGGCACATACAGGTATGATAGTGGTGCAGGCAGGTGGTGGACATTGAGTTGCAGAGGGAGGGTGGACATCTTTAAAACTGGACTTTTCAGGAAGTGGAAGTATGAGGTGTAATTCCTCGGCTCTCCCCACCTTTCCAATCTGCAAGGGGAGCCATTTCCCCTCACATTTGTGTGAACGATTTATGGAAAATAAAAAGTGAGAGATGGGACAGTGACCTACCAGGGGAAATTACAATTTGTAGTTGATATATCACTCATATACTTTATGACTTTTTCTACTTAGATAAGCAGGAAGTATGGTTGAAAGATGATTTTAAATATACTGCATTACACTCATATATGAAATGAAATTTGTTGTATTCATAACTTTGCAAAGAGTGATTTGCAATAAATTAGATTGATTCTGAAATAAAGTTAAACCTTTCTAAAAAACAGCTAACAAACTTAAAACACTAATTTTTAATGTGAACATGTTTTGTAATTTACTTGATATTTTTTCTTTTAAAGTGTATTTTTGAAAACAAATATGTAAAAATTAATTAGTGATGTATATTTGCTATGAAATATATCATTGGAATTGAAGTATTTACTTAAATAATTAATACTAGCTCCATTTGGGTTTAGTTTGGCTATTATTTTCATAAATTTGATTATTATATTTACTATGAAAACAATTGATTCACATATATATGAATGTGCATGGTGTGTATGTATGTATGTATGTAAATATGTATACAAATAGTTGTATGTTTATATATATTCAAATATTTAAGGATGTTTTAAAATTTTGCAATCATTTTTCTTGTCTGAATGCCATTCTAATGAATAGCTTATACTTCAATGGGTAAAGAAAAATTAGGCCTTAGAAGCTGAAACCATCTGGGTTCTAGTCTCAACTTTTCAATAATCTTGAAAAAAGAAAACAACATCAGTGTGTCTCAAGTTCTTCATTTCTTTTAAAATAGCTTGCCATTAATATGGACTATTTTTTTTAGAATAATAGATATAATAGAAAATAAGCATTTCTGAGGATAATTGGGGAATCTGGTTAATAATAAAAAGAATAAAATTCTGAGAAAAGCTATTGTTATTTTCTTCTTTAGGAAGCTTCTTGTATTAGGTCTGAAGTTGCAAGGAGCACATTTATGTAAAGTTTGAAGACTGACCTGCGGGTGTCATTCCATCACCTTCTCCAGCACTTGAAGAATTCTAAACCCCTCATGTTAAAAAAAAAAAAAAAAAAATTACTATTCCTTCAGGAACTGTTGAACACTGCAACTAACCAGATTCCTTCTTTCCAAGTTTCCCATACAGCTGCCCCTGTCACCTCTTCGAGTCATTTTCCTGGAGTCCATGGAAGGGATGGAGAAGATAGGTTGGGGATATAGAAATGAGTAGGGAAGCTCTGTGCTGCTGTCCTTTGTTTGGGCTTACCATTGCTAGGAGTGTATCAGTGACTGCATTATATCCAGCAGGGTCCTAGTTTTCCCATTAGGTATTAATTGGTTTTAAGGCATGAGTTGTTATAAATTTTCTACCTGGAAACAATAGAGTTAACCAACAAGTTATAATAAAATATTAGTTGTGAAACTATTCATGTATGTATAAAAAGGGTGTGACAGTCTTTGTACGAGACACTGACATATGCCATCTATTATCTAATGTGCCCTACTTCTGAGGTGAAGGCATCATTTTCCAGGTGCTGAAACTAAACTTGAGAGATTTAAACAATGCTCCTAGTGTCAGTCAGGTAGCAGAGGGAGAAGCAGGGATAGCACACCAGTCAATCTGTAGGACTACACTCATTCTCTTCCCTTTAGTAATAAAATTATAGGTAAAATTTTAGGAGCAAACAATATTTCTTTTTCAGTGGAGATACAAATAAATCCCTAAGGATGCTACTGACAACTTGAAAAAATCCCACCAAATGGCAAATTATTTCTGTTCAAGGTAACCTAGATTTGAAAATAATGGAAAAAATAACATATTCTTATGAGTGTCCAATGTCAGTATCTCTTCAGTTTTTCAGGTCACTTTGACGGAAATAAGTCTCAGTTAAGTTTTGAAACTTTTATATACGTCAGAGCAGAAAGCTGTAGGAACAGCCTAACCTAGCTCACAGCACTTCCACAGACCCAAAATTACAACCTCCACTAGTCACCATAGTTTCTTTCCTAGAGAAGCTGAATAAGCTTCCAGATTCTGAGAAGCTTCATGATCTACAGAGGTGTAGATGCCCCAGTAAGGATATGGATTAAGAGGTTAGGAGACTGGAGAGTGCTGAGTGGATGAATGCAAGGGTCTTGAAACACACATTACTCTTATTTATCCTTAATAGCATACATGAGATGAAATTATGTAATTAAGACAAGGAGTTGCTTGATGTGGGACCTGAAGAAATTGACCAAATTTTACCTTACACGGCCTCTGGGGGAATAATGAACAATTGATCTCTCTCTTTCTCCAGGAACCTGGCTACTTCCCATATTACATGAACAGCAAGGGAAATTTTCCACATCTGTAAACTAAGGGCAATAGTACTTGGGTTGTTGTTACTCATTGTAGTTTATGTGTAAAGGCTTCATGGTTCACAATAAATAACAAGTCTTATTATGAGAAAACATTTCTTACAAGAAACTGAAAGTTTGTTGGACATTTATTAGGTGGTAAGAGCTGTAGAAATATATCTCTTATAATTTGACCTTGAGACTTTAAGTCTGACAGGTTAAATGCTCCAGATACAGCAACATGATGTCATATGAGGCCAGGAATGCCCTGTACATTATGCTTTCATTAGATTTTGCATACTCTTTGTTCCTTTTTGTGGAATTTTTTGAGGTGATATAAGTTAACAAAATTATACAGGTTTCAGGGGCACAGTTCTCCAATACATCATCTGTAAACTGTATTATGTGTTCACCGCCCCAAGTCAAGTCTTCATCCATCACCATTTATTCCCTTTTTACCCACCTCGACCTCTCCCTACTTCCCTCCCCCTCTTCCCCCTGGCAGCCACCACACTGTTGTCTGTGTCCATCAGTTTTTCACTTTTTTCTTTTTTACTTAATCCTTCTACCTCTCCAGCTCCCCTCACAGCTGTACAAATTGCATACTGAACTGTCTACACTATATACATTTACAGCTTTAGAGTAGGACTTGATCTGCATAATTTTATTTTTACTTCTAGTCTTGTATTTGAATAGCTTGTACCCCTAAGGCAGTTTATATCACCCTGATTGTTCCTTAATTAGGGTTTCTGGACAGAGATCAGACGTCACATTTTTTGCTATCACATCCTGGCATAGTAACTACTCCCATAGTAACTGTAACTAAAATAGGATAAACTGCTTAATTATTGTTTAGAAAACATGTAATTCTTTAAGAAATGAGCATAGTATTAAATTTTGCACTTATAATAAAATGAAGCAGTTAACAAAAATTGTACAGAAAGGCAAACATGCTTAAAATGCTCAATTTTTGAAAATTACCCTTTAACAAATTACTACTTCACATAATTTAATTCTTTCCATTTTTTTCCCAAGCTTGAAAGCATCAGCTCACCTTAACTTTTCATATTTCTGGCCAATTCATATTGCATGTTTGAAGAACATTTTAGTGTACCAGGTCCTTCTATTTATAGAGGAAAAAAATCTCCTGATTGTAAGTCATTCTTAGAAGGTTCCCCCCTCCTTCATATTCCTTGTACACAATTCCATCTATTCTTACCAAGTCACATAGAAAAAAGAGAAAACTAATTCTCCCACATAAGGCCACTTTTTTTCTTCCCTGTATACATGACCCACATCTGGTTTTCTTTTTTATTACTTTTCCCATTTGCCTCTCCCTTTTTTCTATTCTTTTACTTTTCTTATATAGAGATAATTTCCCCTCACACATGAGCACTTTGAGCCCCTTTCAACATACATTTAAGTTATTCAAACAGACTTTAGTCCCTCAAAATGGACATTACTTTTTAATTTAATTTTTTACCAAATAATCAATTATGAAATTTCATGTGAATAGTGTAATAAATTAATAATCATCATATTATGGAATTTTTTTCTTCACAAAAAAAACCTAAATTATCAATGTCAACAACACTTAAATGAAGAATTCAAATGGAGCCGACCTTCGACTTGAAGAATAACATTATGGATCTGGTAGAGAAAACATCACCCTGAGGGTGAAGGAGTATAAGGCAAATGGGAATAGAACAGAGGAAACTATTTGCTACTTGGAATCTCTCAGAGCTGACCTATGAAATGTAGAATTCTGCTTATGCTTTCTTTTAATAAGTAAAAGTCTGAAGCAAATATAGCAAACAATGATAAGCATTAGCTAAGTGTTCAAATTGAACATGGTGGTCTATACAAAATAGATAGGAGATGTGCAAGAAATTTGGAGAGAAGAAGCAACAGGTAAAGACATTATTCAGTCTTGAATGGAGATGACTGAATCTATGACCCAACCATCAGATGAGACACTTTGTCTGAAAGCATAATTCAATCAACAATTGTATTTAATTGCTTTTGTTGTTGTTGTTGGTGTAAGTCATTCTTCAGACTCTCAGGAGTAATACACTCTATTTGGAGAAATAAATAATATACAAAGGTGGTTAGAGAAATCTTTGGTTAAGGCAATTGTTCCCTATGGCAATCTGCTTTGCTAACTGTAAAATAAAAACGTGAAAATGATTGTGGTTCAGGGGACAATGCTCGTAATTACTGTATATGGCCCTGAATTTCTTCCTGATTGTACTTTATCTGATAGTGTGAAGCTGGTATAAGAAGGCCCCTGCAAAATGCAGTATAAACCATAAATATTAACATTTGATTCTGTGCCTATCCACAGTGGTTTTCAAAAATGTTTGCTGATTGAAAAATAAATGTTATTCACTTGTGGAATAAAGTAACATTGAATAATACTTTGATATTTTTAGGTCTGATCCCTAGTATTATCTTAATTTAAGAACATATTACAGTCAATGTACTGGCAAACTATAAATTGACAAGCTCATAGATTCTAAACACAACTTTGTACTGTTTATTTTGTATGTATGTGTTTATATATTATAATTTCAACTTTTATTTTTCACTGAAAGTCACAAAGCCAATCTCAGTTTATCAAGAAAAAGCCCTTTAAATAGACATTCAAAGGATCTGGTTTCCCTAGAAACCAGCTTCCCTGTGAAGCTCTTCCTTCACAGCATTCTTTCAATTCAGCTTACAGGTCTGCACATTTTTCTTTTTTCATTTCTTAAGTGGGAATGAGGTTTTAGAATAATGGCTGCCAAAATGGATAATAGCACAAATCAGATGACCATTGTGCGTAGGTAACTGGGATGCTATTACATTTTCTATTCCATGTTCTTGAATAGTTGATCTGAATATTTACTGGTTACATAGCACTTATCTTTATTTTTAGTAACTTGGTGAATTAAAAAAATATAAAACCCACATGTTTCTGAAATTTGGTAAATTAACAAGGTAGCATTATGTTTCTGATCAATACAACTTTTGCTATAATTGAAAATAGATAATAATTATCAGTGTACATATGGGTATGCATACAGTATTTACATTGCATTTGAAATATCTGTGAAAATTGTTAGCATTTTAAAATGTCTTGTGTCTGGACAAAATAATTAGAGACTAGGTGATGGTAGTCTACTCTGCTAACAAAAACAATGGAAACTTTGTGAAAGACAAAAAAGACATATTGAAATTTTTAAAAAATCAGTCAATCCTTACTGAATATAATATGGTAAACCTTAGTGGTTGGATAGACCCTTCCGTGGGGGAAGACAATTCAACATGAAGTCTGTGTATAATCCTTTCAGCAACATATTTTATGAGACACTGAGAAAATGATGGAGATCTTCAGATGATTTTCAACAACTGTCCTTCTCTGCCCTCATTGCTGCTATTCTCACTTTGTTGCCAGGTCTAGTTGGCTGGGTGAGAGGAAGAGCCCCATGGCATCACCATCATGTGTATTTGTTTTCTGAGTTTATTAAACAAAAGCAACTTATCCTGAGGAAATTGCCTTGTAAACATCCAATAGTCAAATGTCTACACTTTGAACAAGTGTATATTCAAAATCTAAGACCTTCAGAAAATGACCATAAAGCAGGAATCTTGCATCCCGCATGGATAGCATGGGACCAGGGACATAGAAGACCCCCAATATCAAAACTTTCCCTTTAGCTATAGTACTTTATAAAAAAGAAATGGAGAGACCAACATTAAAATCTACTATATGTCTTAATGTTTTTTTCATGGTTGGGTCTTTGCGGACATAGCAGATTCAGTTATTCTCAACCTATTATTTGTTACATCATGAAGTCCTGGTGAGAGGACTTTCCTAATTATTAATATCTACAGATTACATAGACACAAAAAAGCCACATAATTAAGAAACTGTATGCCTCACAATAGACTCACAGTTAGGTATCTTCTTGTCTGAAATGAGTAACCAGGCTTCTTTTTCTTTATTGGTATTTTGACACAAGTTGTGCTACAAATAAACAGTGTGCTTTGTCAGAGATGGAACTAGAATGTGGGAATTGGTATGCATAGTTAAGGCCAGAATCAGGTGTAAATCACATATTGAGGTCTTCAAAGCCTTATTCTTTTCGATGTCTCTTAATTCCTTTTACACTAGATCAACAGCCTCCCAAGGACTGTGCAATTCACCTTGAGTAGAGAAATAAACTGAGTGGGAATAGATTTACCTAAAAAGGTGAGTATGCCCTTAGTTGATGATTTTACAAAACTTATAGTCATATAATATGACTGTATTCACCACTTTTACTAAAAGAATTATTTTTCTGGTTAAAGCAACAGGTAAATCTTGAGTTTACCCTTCTAAAATGAATGAGGGCAAAAATGTCACTCAACTTCCTAGTGATATCTCATAGTGATGAGTGTCCTTGCTAATTAAGTCTATTGTGTACATAAAGCCACCTTCATGAGCACGTGTGATTTTGTTTGCTTGATCCTAATTCTGACTTAAATGCATTTCTGTTTAAAATTCCTGGAGGATGAAGAATTCTTGATGTCATATTTTGACTACTGTTTTTGGACTCTAAATTTGGAGCAACAGTTTGGTATAAAAATCTATGCAGATCCAACCTTAAAGTTAAATTTTATACATAATTTAAGTTTTTCTTGGGTTGTTTAGACTATCTTATAGCTTTTAGAGGGAACATTTCAAGGACTTTTTTACTAATTTATTTACTTGTGCTTCAGTGGTTCCTTGTCAACGTCATAAGCCTTGACTAAGTCTTTCTGCAGCATCTGTGTCTTTGGCAGCCTGTCACAATCCCTCCCTGACAGATTTATAATCTCTCTCTGTTTGGTGAGTTTTTTAAAGAAAGATTTTATTATTTTTAGAGAGAGGCGATAATATGGAAAGTGGCAGGGAGGGAGAGAGGTATCAGTGCATAGTTGAATGTCACCTGCCTCCAGCTACAAACCCAGGTGGAGACCTGGCCTGCAACCTGGCCTGCAACCTGGCCATGTGCCCTGGCTGGGAATCAAACCAGCTATCCTTGGGTTCACAGGCTAGCACTTACCCACTAAGCTACCAGCCAGGTAGCTTTCAAGTCACAGCTGAAGTGTCACATGTTCTGCCCTTCTTGATTTTATCGACTTGATTATTCAAAAAATTATATTTCCTTAATATTTATGTTATTTATGCTAATTGTGTTCCTCCAACTTCATATGTTTAAGTCCTAATGCCCAGAACATCAGAATGTAACTGTATTTCAAGATAAAAATCTTTAAAAAAGTAGTTAAGGTTAAATGAGGTGCTTGGGGTGGGTCTTAAGCCAATATGATTTGCGTTCTTATAAAAAGAGGAGATTAGGATAGATATAGCACAGAAAGAAGACCATGTGAAGATATAGGGAGATGACCACCTATAAGCCAAGACAAGAGACCTCAGAATAAAACCAATTTTACTGACACCTTGATCTTGAACTTCTAGCCTCCAACGCTGTGAGGAAATAGATTTGTATTTTTTAAGCAGTCAGTCTATAGTATTGTGTATGGTAGCCCTACCAAACTAACAGGGTATGTTTGTATGATTTCTACACTTCCCCTATCAGCTCTCACTCAAAAGTCTTTGAAGGATCTGTATTCCACAATCATCTTTTATCTCAGTGTTTTCTGTTCTCTGTGTAATACATTTCCTTATAAAACCTGCAGGCACCCTTAATCTGGTTCTTATCTCACCTCTCTGTCCATCAAGCCAGCATCTTCCCAGTTAAAAAATGGCCAGGCTCCTGATGTTTTCTTGTAAAGATAGACTATGTTTTAATATGGTTTCATTTGAATTCCCCATTTCACTACAGAGAATCCAGATGAATGTATAAGCTGGTTATACAATGGTTGTCTTGAATTGTTATCAGACCTTTGAGTGTCAAAAATCAACTTGTGGGGAGGGGGACAGAGGGAAGCAAAAAGGGGATGGATGTAATACAACAACAATAAAATTAAAAAACAAACAAACAAATAAAAAATCAACTTGGCTAGGAAGAATGTGTAAGAGAGATGTGTGTGTGTGTGAGCATTTGTTTGCTTATGTTTAGGAAGATGATGCCTAACCTATGTAGTTTCACTGCTAACTGGTTTTAGAAAATATTTTGTTATTGAGCATTGTTTATTTTGGGAATTTTTAATGCATTTCCTTCTCTTGTTAATGATGATCAAACTGCATCTTTGAGTTGTTGTGAAAATCCTCCCTGCCTTTCATCACTATGGATGTCCAAAAAAAATTAGCATTGTTTTAATAGTTACTTACCAGGTTTGTAATTGCAACCTCAGTGGCTCATCATGTGAACTCTTTGCTAGATTTTTCCTTCTGTTCATCTTTGATCGCTCAAAGACACTGCCATTTTCAGAAACTGTTACAATCCTGTTCCCACTGTCTTCCTGCTATTAAATGTACAGTATACAACAAGGAGTACATTGCTCCAGTGTGTTCTTCAAAAAGTAGCTTTGAGCATGGCACATGAAAAGCAAAATGAGTTTGGCAATCTTAATGCAACATCTGCTCAGGGATTTCTTTTCCCCCACCATGAGGGGGAAAAAAAAAAGAGAAATAAAAGTATACTACATGGAACATTAAAAAAATAAAGAAAGCTGTCATGTGAAAAAGGAATAAAAGGAGTTGCAAGACAGAAAAAAATATGTGAAATTTTATAGTGCCCCAAAGACAAATTCACATCTTATTTATTTTCTGACTATGGAGTCATTATACATGTGGCAACAGAAATGTGGGGGTGAATCACAGTGCTTTCCTTGTGTTCCCCTGTTCTCAAAAAGCATCAGTTACCATTGGGCAAATGATCTCTCCAAATATGTCTGAGCAGTCATATATTTTCATTATTCAGCACTTTGTTCCAATGACCCACTCTAGGTGAAATGCCTTGTGAGCCTACTGTGATGTTCATTGCAGCATCTGCACTTGTTAAAAGAACAGTTTTGCTTATTGCAAACATTTGCATACCATGGAGCCCATGTTTACATAAGGTGATTGTTTTTAAATTAATACTGGATCATTTGTCTTCAAATACTGTTCTTTTCAGTTTTTCATAGCCTTCACATGCACCCGCAAAATCAGTGAAAAGCTAAGATGTTTTTCAAGCAACACAAGCCCATAAGGAGGATGGTTTCAAAGTCAGTGTCCTTGGGCACCACCATGCTGCCTTCTAATACTTAGAGTTACTTCAGGTTACTCAGGCTAACTTATTCCTGAAACTCCCAGAGACAATGTGACATAGTTTGCTTTATTGCTTTGTACATCTCCTCCTTCCATTCCCTCCTCTTTGTACCCTTTCCCCTAGCTCTTTACAATAAGTTGGGGGGAAGTGTAAAAAGGGAAGAGAAGGAACTGGCACTAACTTCTTTTTAGAGCCATCTCTTTGTAGCAGAATAAATGTAAATTAATATGGTAGAGAGGACATGATTAAGTAGATGTTGGGTCTATCTCCTTGATATTTACTACTTAACATGCCTATAGAGCTCTAGTGTTTGTTCCCCCATCATTGTTTTGCTTTATGCCTTCATCAAGTACCTGGCCAACTGCCTTGCTTTCAAAGTTGGTTGCTCCCTCCTGTTTCTGTTCCTCCCATTTATCCACAATGTAATAAAAATGGTCTTCCTTGACCAGCGATCTCTTCACAAACTTTACTTGAATTAATGTTTCTGATGATTCCCCATGGCTGTGAGAACATGAGCTTTTGAGTCAGACTTGATCTTGAATTCAAATTCTGCTATTGAGACTAGTTGTGATTTATATGAAAAAAACTGCCTCATATATTTAAGCCCTTATCTTCTCAACTGCAAAATGCACAAATTATACCTTTTTTATAACTTGAGAGAATTAAAATAATATACACTATGTGCCTTACATAGTGCAGCAAAACTTAGTAACCACAACCCATATGACCAAGAACTTCTCCACTCTGAACTATACTTTCTGCATGTTCTCTAGTCACAACTTTGTTAACTTTGTTTATGCTATTTTTTAAAAAATTTATTGTTGTTGTATTACATCCACCCCCTTTTTGCTCCCTTCTGTCCCCCTCCCCACCCACCCATTCTCCCCAAAGTCAATCCCACCTGTTGCCCATGTCCATGGTTCCTTTATACTAGGTTCTTGTCTAAACTGCTCCCTTTCCTTGCCTCTTCCTCCCCCTCCCCGCAACCCCTTTCCCCCTGACCACTATTCATTGTGGTCACCCTGAAGGCCTATTCATTGTATTTATATATTTGGTTCTGTTTTGCTTGTTGTTAGTTTTGCTCATTATTGTCCCGTAATGGGTGAGATCATATGATATTTGTCCTTCACTGACTGGCTTATTTTACTAATGTTTATGTTATTTTTTAGTGGCTAAACGTAAAATTTATTTCTTGCTCATACAAAGTCTATTATGAACATTCTTGATTGTATTCTTGAGGAACAAACAAAAGCATAACCTCCTAAAAGTGTATTTTTTGTTACTATATTGTTTTTCCTTTATTTTCTTTTTTTTAAAATTTTATTGCTGTTGTATTACATCCATCCCCTTTTTGCTCCTCTCTGTCCCCCTCCCCACCCACCCATTCTCCCCAAAGTCAATCCCACCTGTTGTCCATGTCCATGGTTCCTTTATACTAGGTTCTTGTCTAAGCTGCTCCCCTTCTTTGCCTCTGCCTCCCCGCTCCCCCCACCCCCTTTCCCCCTGACCACTGAAGGCCTATTCACTGTGTTCATATACTTGGTTCTGTTTTGCTTGTTGTTAGTTTTGCTCATTATTGTCCCATAATGGGTGAGATCATATGATATTTGTCCTCTACTGACTGGCTTATTTCACTAATGTTTATGCTATTTTTTAGTGGCTAAACATAAAGTTTATTTCTTGCTCATACAAAGTCTATTATGAACATTCTTGATTGTATTATTGAGGAACAAACAAAAGCATAACCTCCTAAAGGTGTATTTTTTGTTAGTATATTGTTTTTCTTTAATCCCCCAACTATCCCTATTCCTCCTTCACCTATACATTCAACTCCTGACCTCAATTTTTTACTGAGAAAATAAGGCCTTTCATTAAAAAACATGAGGGATGCATTTCATTGAGAATGGAAGTTTCATTGGACTAATACCCTGTGCTTTTTCTGCCAGAACTATAAACATAAGTTCTTCTATGCACAGATTTTACATTTACTCTCCTATGTTATTATTATTCTATTACAGTTGTCTCAGTTTTTCCCCTTTGTGCTTCTCTGCCCATCCCACTCTGCACCCTCACAATCAATTCCAAAACTGTTGTCTATGTATGTTTTTGTGTTATTCATACATGGTCTTTGTCAAGTTCCTTCCCTTTCTATCCACCATTATCCTCCTCCCCGTCTTTTCTGGTTGTTTTCAGTTTTATCCATATTTCCTTGCCTATGGTTCTATTTTGTTCACTAGTTTATTTTGTTCATTAAAGTCCTGTTATAGGTGAGATCATGTGATATTTGTCTCACCAACTAACTTATTCATTTAGCATAATATTCTTTAAAAATGTTTATTATTATTATTTTTAGCCCTGGCTGGTAGCACAGTGGATAAGGTGCTGGCCTGCAAACCCAAAGGTCGCAGGTTCGATTCCCCAGCCAGGGCACATAATCAGGTTGCAAACCAGGTCTCCAGTCAGGTCTGTGGCTGGAGGCAGGTGAAACGCAACCATACATTGATGTCTCTCTCCCTCTCTGCCTCTCTCCCTTCCCTCTTTCTAAAAATGATGAAATAAAAAATTAAAAAAAAATGTTTATTATTATTATTTTAAAAAGATTTTATTATTTTTAGAGGGAGGGTAATGGAGGGAGGAAGAGAGGGAGAGAAACATCAATGTATGGTTGCCTTTCAGGTATCTCCAGCTGGGGACCTGGTTGGAGACCTGGCTTGCAACCCAGGCATGTGCCCTGACTGGGAATTAAACCGGTGACCCTTAGTTTGCAGGCCAGTGCTCCATCCACTGAGCCACACCAGCCAGGGCTCACTTAGCATAATATTCTCCAGTTCCATTCATGCTGTTGCAAAACGTTGGAGTTCCTTCTTTCTTTCTCCTGCATAGTATTCAATTGTGTAAATGTACCACAGTTTTTTAAATTTATAAACCAGCTTTCTTTATTTTTATTAATTTATTATGTTCTATTACAGTTGTCCCATTTCCCCCCATTGCTCTCCTCTGCCCCTCATACTCTATCCCCACCCTCTTCCACAGTCAATCCCTACCTGTTGTCTATGGATGGAATTGGAGAGTATTATGCTTAGTGAAATAAGCCAAGTGGCAAAAGACAAATACCATATGACCTCACTTAATATAGGAAACTAATGAACGAAAGCAAATGAGCAAAATAAAAGCAGAGGCATGGAAACTAGGGATAGACTGACAGTGACCAGAGGGGAAGACAGAGGGGGAGAAGGTGGAACAGAAGGGGAAGGCTCTAGTCAAGGAGCTAGTATATAAATGACTCTCCTATGTTATAGATAAATTGTCTCTGAGTTTAGGAATATAAATGTTCCCACTTTTCCTTTTTATTTTTTCAAAGACTGACCAGCATGTTAGGTCTTTGCATCACAGTCTTTTCTGGATTTTTCCCAATAATATGAAAATAGGCCCTACCATCTCCCATTAAAAACCAATCCTTTAACATTATACCCTCTACTAATCCTATTTCTCTGCAATAGTTCAGAACTGATCTCCAGGAGTTATTGACGCTCACCATCATCCTATTCTTACCTACTCATTTATTGTTTTCTTCTCAACCTACTCTTTCTTTTTTAGTTCATTTAAATATTTATTAAATGCCTACTATACTTCAGGCTTTGTTTGGATACATAGATGAAATATATAACCTCTGTCTTCCAAAATCTCTTAGTTTGGTGATACAGTAAGATATTATAATAAACATTTATAGTGTATTTTATAGAAATATTCTTGAAATTCTCACTTTTAAACTTTACCTATTCTTCTAATTCTTTTTTGTTGTTGTTGTTGCGATATAGTGGACATTGTGTTAGTTTAAGGTGTATAACTTATTGATTTTCTGTCTTTATTGTCACTGTAGCATTAACTAATACCTCTATCATGCCACATAATTATTATTTCTTCTAGTTGTAGGGATAATTAAATCTACTCTTAATTTGGCTGTGGCTTTCAGTAAAACCAATCTAGTCCAGGTCAGTTAAACAGTCTATGTTGCTATTTTTAGCAGGTAGCTCTTTGTCTTTGTGCTACCTAACTTCCCACAAACTTTTGACACAGCTCTTTGAAATATTCTCTATTCTGTTTCCATGACACCAAGCTATCTTAAATATTGAACTACCTAATTACTGGCTCCTTCTCTTGTTCCTTGTCTTGGCTTTCTCCTATTTTATTCTATCTGATGGTGTCAGTCTGCTTGCCACAGGGTTCTGTTTTCTATTCCTTACTGTCTATAGTGTTCTCAAGTATTCTTAGGTCATTAGAAATCATATTATCTATGACTTCCAAATCTATATATCTTCTGCCAAATCCATCCCTTGATCTATTTTGTATATCCAATTTTGTCCATCTAACAATCTTCTCTTAAAAGCATAACAAGAATTCTCAACTTAGTATTTCCAAAATGGAGCTATTAATTCCTAACACCTCCTTTAAGATGCCCATTCTTTCCCTCACACAAGCCAAAGTAATCATCTACAATACTTTATCAATAGGCAACATTGTTGACTCACTCCTCTTCATCAATGCTTCACTCACACTTCATCACTAAGTTCCATCATTTCCATCTTCAAAATAGATAGAGACTTTTCCCCATCTCCCTCATGGCCATGTTAGTTCTTTATTCATCATTTTTTCCCTTCATTATTGGTATGCCTGCTACTTTTGTTCTTGCTTCCTCTGTGTAATGAACTCCCAAAACATCAGAAAGTGCAATATTGTCCCAACACCTCCAAAATTTCCTCCCATCCTCATTATTTATTATTATTTTATTATAAGAATGCATACCATAAGATCTTCTCTCTCAGTAAATTTTTAGTGCATTATACAGAATTATTAACTACAGGCATTAAGCTGTAAAGTAGATCTCTAGGATGTATGTTGCATAATTAACACATACTTTTAGGCCAATATTTATCATATTTTAAAACACATTTTAAAAATATAAATTGTACTGTTATCTTCCTTTGTTTAAAAACATTCAGTGAGTCTTCTTTGTCTTCAGAATAAAACCCATTTTCTTCTTATGCATTTAAAGTCTCAATAGGGTCTATATTACTTGCATCTCTCTCTAACCTTATCTTATTCCATACTCTCTTCTCTTTAACTAACTCCAGATATAGAGTCCCTGGCCTTCTTTCAGTTACTTATACTTGAGAGCCTGATTCCCACCTTCCAGAGATGTGGTAACTTGTGTTGTTCCAATAAGGAATGTGCTTCTCTGAGAGGCAATTCTACTGTGTCTATCACATTTCTGCACATCTTATAATCAGAAGCACTGCTTGTCTTCTCACGGCTGTTTGTAATTTCTGACTTCACTATTCTTGATAGGTCTTGATAAATAATTTTTAAAAATTACAGAAACATTATTTGATTTACTAAAATATTTACTTCAGGGTTCCTTCCAAGCAAACACTTATTACAATATTACATGATTTGCAATAGTGCTCCAATATTCTTCTTCCCCCTTCTTTCAACCCCCACATGACTCTTTCCAGGAATGCACGTCAACCTATACATTCATATGTTTAGGAAAATATGTGAAGGAAAACAATAATCTACTTTGCAAAAATTGCTGCAATGTACAAATAACTAAGTGCCAGCAGAGTGAAAAGGTTTCGTATATGCTCTTACTGGTTTTGCATTGATACTTGCAGAAGGCCTTATTCCATATCTTATTATTATATATTTAGTATGGTGCCAAAATAATGTCCTCTATATTTAATGGTATTAAGTAGGTCAACTTCAAAAATGCATAAAATATATACTACATTTATATACAGTGCTTCTGCTTTCAAAATTGATTGCTTTGAAAGCATAATTTGTTCTGATGTATATTTTTAAAATCATGTCTTTAAAATTATAATCTGTTTTACAATAATTTTATTTTTCATATGATATGGCTTTTGTTTCCAAGACTTAAAGAAAACTTGAAAATATAGCCATAGCTAAATAGGAAACTTGGAACAACTGAACCTCAATAAATACATGTTTTATTACTAACTATTCCTTTGAAATTAATTTTACACAAATATTTTAACAGACATCTATTTTTTCAGGCCAATGATAAAAGTTAAGCTCAGAATTGATAAAACAAAGTTTTCTCACCTTCTTGGGTCACACTCAAAAGATACATTCTCCCTAAAACTCCCAATTCTCCTTTAAGAGTATACAACTGCCTTTCACTGTTCTAGTATCTACAAGATGTCAGTTCTCCTTTATTTAATAAAGCATACAGGCAAATACACAAGATTAAGTGCCTAAAGCATGATAGTAGGATAATAGCTTCCTTCTTCAAATAGATAGTGTGGTTGCTCCACAATCACCAGTGTCTCAGGCTGTTTATCATTGATTATTCTCAGCATGTGGCTTTCTTCCTCCAAAGTACCTCAGGGCCAAGAGGGCTTCTAGAACTCTCAAGTCATCATATTCTTATTCTAAAGACTCAGCAAGGGGCAAGGAGTCAGCTCCTTTAATAGAGACTGCCTTGAAATTCTCACTTAACACTTGCTCACCCTCCATTCACCAGAGTTTGAAAACATGGTGTCTAAGTCAGTTTGGACTGTTAAACAAGAATCCTATATAATGAGTTGGTTAAACCATGTATATTTACATCTTACAGTTCTGGAGGCTAGGAAGAACAAGGTCAAGGCCTTGGCAGATTTGGAGTCTGGTGAAGACTCATTCATGGTTCATATTCTCTTCCTGTATCCTCAACATGGTAGAAGTAATGAGGGAGTTCTATGGGGTCTATTTTTTTAGGGCTCCACCTAATGACCTAATCACCTCCTTAAAGGCCTGTCTCCTAAAACTCTCCTATTTGGAGACTTTTAACTAATGGATTTTGGGGGGCTCAAACATTCAATCCATAACACATAACTATTGAAGTTACAAAAGAGTCTAGGAAATAATTATTTTGGGGGATCATGTATCTAGTTAAAATCTGGGTTCTGTTACTCAAGGTGGGAAAAATGGTAGCTGGGTAAGAAATGATCAATATCAGTCTCACATATCCATCTAATTTTTATGTTATCTTACTGGATAATAATTGCTTTATATGAATGTTATTATCACTAGCAAATGAAGTTTCTTGCAGGAAGGAATTGTGAATTTATTCTACTTCTTAGCACCTAAAAGCATCCTGTCATGTAATTCATTCCCAGTTAATACATGTTGACTTTAATAGTATTTATTAAATTACACAAGCTACTGTACTATATACTGACTTTTACATAGAAAAAAAATTTAAGTTGCCTGTAGTAAACTATATAACTCATGATAAAAGCCTGTGATATTTTTTATGTTTAAAACTTTATTTAAAACATATCTCAGACAACTTTAGATAAATAATTTATTAGACACTTGAAATGAATTTTGAGTATAAGCACAGGATTTATATTCATCAATTCCTTAATTGACTCCTCCTCTTATAAAATATTTGTCAAGCATTTTTCCTTGCAAGGTATTGTGGCAGCTATTTTGTACATAAAGATTAATACGCATAATTCATGCTCTCAAAGAAGTCACAAGTTAGTGGGCATCTGTTGTGTGCAGGCATGTTATTGTCTGTTATATTCACTGCACATGGCACAGGTTTTTAATACCTTTACATTCTGATGTAATTTTTGGTAATATTTTTCTTTGATTGCTCCCATTGAAAAAGTAATGACCCTTTGGGCAGAGAGAGAAGAAAAGGATTAACTTAGTCTTTTTGATAAGTTCATTTGAAAAACTGGGATAAATGGATAGAGTTTAATTGTAAAAGATTTTTAAAAGGCTTCTTGCCCCATTATTTCTTCTGTGGGACTGTTGATTTTCATTTATTGTTACTTAAATTTTCTTCCAACAACACATTCTTTAAAATATAAGATAGTCTGCTTGAGCATCCTGTAAGACTTTTAGAAATCTATTGCCTATTTTTTTTTCCAGGTTAGTATTCACATTGCCATTGTTTCAAACTGCTTATATGACATTTTTTTTCTATTGAAACAGATTTACTCACTCCATTGCAGTGCTGAATTCATTTAGTGTCATTATGAATTTCAGTCCACACATATTTACCAATAACCTTGCATAGCGGATGCTATGGTATGTCAGCCAGATTCCAAAGAACTCATTGCCATAGTTGCTTGCCAATGGTTACAGCTGAGCTCCTACTTAAGGTTGCCTGCAACAGAAGGGAGTGGCCTCATGGAGGTGGTATGCAGTCCCCAAAGAAGGTCTCATAAAATGGTCCCATGATATAAGGATTTCAAAGGCCTGGACTTTTTAACTTTGAATTAAGTATGTCTTCAGGGCCTTTTTGGTCCAGGGCTTTTTGAGATGGGCTGAGTCCTTTATTACAACTGTTATACAGTGGTAGTGCAATGGTAAAACTTTCAACAGTATGGAACTGGGATAATATGAAGTGAAAGGGAACACAGTATTTTTTGAGGCAGGGATTTGAGACATTTAGGACAACCAGTCATGATTGGACTGTGGAATAGAATAGCTTGTGATGAGCATTATTGATTTATTGGAGAAAAGAAATAAAATGTGTAGGGTGATTACTTATTCAAGTCTGAGTGTGAAATTCACATTATCTCCTTGGAAACATAAAAAGGCTCACATTTTAGAATCCAAAAGCAGAAAAAGCTGAGGATCAGTCCCAGAAAATAATTGTAAGGGTACCAGGGCTCTAGAGAAAGGTGAAATTCTCCACCTCAGAAAGTTGGCTATAACAATGATAGTAGATTGGATTAAGTATGTGAAATTCTCCACCTCAGAAAGTCTGCTATAACAATGATAGTAGATTGGATTAAGTATCAGACCCTGGGACCTGTGATGGGAGATATCCATGTTGATATACTTGACCATCTTGAATTTGTAGTTTTTCCTAATTATTCCAGATCTGCAGAAGTGGTCTACTTAAAAGGTTAGTATTAGCATGACTAGTCTGCCTATTTAAGGCTAGCATTCCATCATTGACTGAAGATGGTACAAGGGCACATGCCTTGCAAGAGAGCATATGCCTTTCCCACTGTCTGTCACAATCTACTCCCATCTTCCTCCTAGCCTCCAGACAAGTAACTAAGGTTAAGTCACATATGCATAACAAGGCATATTCTAGATCTGCTAAAGGAGGAAATAAGCGCTACCTTGAATGGTACTGTAGGACTTAGTAAATATACGATAGCCAGGAGAACATGTATGGAGCTATATGCTGACAAGCTGGATCTAGTTGGAGGAAGGTACAGAACATAAATGTGGATGAGGGTGAATTTATTGTTAAGAGATGGTGATCTCATGATGTAGGCTACATGATCTGGCAAGAATACCAGGAGATATTTTTGACATGCTTTATAGGTTGGCTGTTGAAAGATTGGGGAAGGTTATGGTTCATATTAAGTAGGAATGCCATGATTCTGTGCAAGTGGTGCAAAAAAGGAGTAATAGTCTAAGACGAGTGGGTTTTATTTGTGGATATACTATGAAAAACTGGGGAATCTTGCTAGCTATCTATACTATGGAATGGCATGGAAGACACTGCAACTCCTCAAAGCTATGAGGTATGTGCTGATGAGAGGGCACCAACATTGTGGAGAAGCCCAACAGTAACTATACTATGAACACTGGAGGCAATGATAGAGATGCTCTTAGAGAACTGGGCTCCCTAATAGCAATGGAGTGACAGGATGATAAGAAATAAGATAAGACAGATGGCAGCACAAGATTGACACAAATGTAATCAAAAAAGCAAGGTTGGTGTGGCTGTAAGGAGTCCCTGACCAACAAGAAACAATGAAGATTATTATAACAAAGCAACTTGAAGGGCAAGAGAAATGACAAGTGTGCTGCAAGTCTTGGCAAGATGCATTGAGTCAGAAGTAGGACGATAAACCATATGGCAAGAAAGTCACCATGCTACTGGAGTTTTTAAAGGGTTTAGGTGTCCAAGCTAATGCTGAAACATCTACTACGAAGTAAAAGGCAAATAGTTGCATTTCATGCCTCCAATTCTAAGGAAAAAATACAATAACTAGTAGGGATTCAGAAACTACGGATAGCATGTTTTACAACTTAGAAATATCACTCTAATCCATTTGCCCAGTGACATGTGAGGCTTCCATCTCTAACTGGGGTCCAAAATGGAAAAGGGGCTCCACAGTTGGTATAACTCACAGTACCAACAGATCTTCCCCTTGAAGCCATCCAATCACACAGATCCTGTGGTATTAGATGTATCTACGATAGAAAAATATCATTTGGAATTTAGATCATGTAGACCCACAGGTTTCTGATGGAAAGATCTTGCCATTTTCAGTGAAAAGGTAACACCTTTCAAAGTTTCTTATTTGTCTCTAGATCTTGGTAGAAATAAAGTAACTAACACAAGTGAATGTGTATCCAGAGGTACCCATAAGGATTTGGGTTCTAACAGACACGGTGAGTCATAAGATAAGGAAGAATTAAGTAGTAATCATGGGAAGGTGGAAGCAATATATCTTGGATCACTCAGGAGCTATGGCAGAAGCCACAAATAAGGTTATTGAATAAGGACTATAGTCCTCACTATCTCTGCTGTTATTTTACAGATACTTCATTCTTAGATCATACCTATGGCTACAGGGAGGAGCTCTTATGACCATATAACTGAATAAGAAAATGTAAAATTTCACAGATAGATCATTGTTATAATTTTGTACAAACCAAAAACGGACTAAAGCTGCACCACTGTCATCATCTGATGTGGTTCTGAAAAATGACAATGAGATAAAATGCTTTAAATGGGGAGAACATGGTGAGGCCTGCCTGATTATCCACTTTGTATGGAAAAAGTAATGACTGAAAATTAAAGTCTACATATACAGACTCACGAGAAGTGATGAATGGCTTGTCTGGTTGTTCGTGGGCCTTGAAAGATCAGTATTGGTGTGACAAGGACAAAGGCATCTTATGAAGTCATGTGGATCTATCTATGGGAATGGGTATAAAGTATAAAGGTTTTAGGATTGCATGTTTTATTCTCCTTGGAGAGCATTAATCACAGAAGAGACACTGACATGAACAGAAGGACGGGACCACATATCCCAGACAGCCCTAATATTGTCCACTCTAGTAGTGATGCATTTGGCACATGAACAGATTACTTATTGTGGCAGAGAAAGAGATAGCACATAGACTCAATAGATTGAAGTTTCATTCACAAAGGCTGATCTAGTTAATACCCTGATGAATATCCAGTCAGCCAGAAAAGAAGATCATTGCTGACTAGACTCTGTTTTCTGAGACTAACCATCCATTTGCAGCAAGTTGATTATAAGGTATGTGTTTCAACATGGAAGGGGCAGCAATTGATGTATTTAACCACACAGAAACCTTATGTTCTTTAACCTGGCCTATTTTTTTGTGTGTGTTTGTTTGTTTTGTTTTGTTTTGTTTTCAATGTATGGCTGCCTTTCACCTGTCTCCAGCCATAGACCTAGCTGGAGACCTGGCTTGCAACCTGGTTATGTGCCCTGGGTGGGGAATCAAACCAGCGACCTTTGGGTTCGCAGGCTGGTGCCTTATCCACTGTGCCACCAGCCAGGGCTAACTTGGCCTTTTATTTTGATTATTTTTTCTTGGTTCTGACTGGCCTTCCTCATGTATCCTGACTCATCCATCTCCTTCCTCACTTAATTATTAAGGCCTTAGGACAATGAGGTTTGTGTCAGTACTCAGTAGTCTTAGAAACAAGGTCCTGAGTCTATTAATAACTGAGACAGGGTTTCCAATCAAACTAAACATGATATCTTGGTCTCAGTTGTGTTTTAGCTCTAGAACCAGAAAAGCAGAACAACCCCACAGAACAAATTTTTGTGAAATTGGACAGAATAACTCCATGACTGACATCAGGACCAGACACAGCGATCAATTACTCCTTACCCTAGCACCAACCAATTAGTAGAGACTTTACTCCTTTAGTTACCATAATTAATTTTTTTTCTCTGTATAATTCATCCTCTGAGAGCCATCAGGGAGCCAGGTCTTTGAACATTAGCTACCTGTGACTGCAGGCATGGCTCCATCTCCTTAGAAGATCCTTACTTTCTTGGCTGCAAAGTCCAGTTTGTCTTATTGGGCTTTGATGTGGGCAGGCAAGTGGACCTCTATGTTCCAGTAGCAATATATGTCAGGTATGTGTTTATTTTTCATACCCATAGAGCTAGTCTAGCACCACTCTCTGAGGGCTTACCGAGGATTTGGTCCATGGGTGCAGGATCTTGTTTAATGTTACATTGGACAAAGGGATGATGTTTGCAGCAGCAGAAGTGTGACAGAGGGCACAGCCACTGGTTCTGTTACATGTTACATTGCAGAAGCTAGAAGCAATTTTTGTAAATACAGATACTTTTTCATAATGAGGTACCATCTTTCCTCTAAAATATACATGCCCTAAATTCGTGATAACTGTATGGTACTTTGTCACCAATAAGCAGAATACATGGTCTGAGAACCAAAGGTGGGAATGGGATTAGCCCTATTTATCAGGGTTCCCACTGACCCTCTTGGGGATTTTTGTAAGTTTCCACCACATACCTCTAGGCTTTGTAGGATAAAAGTTCTTCATCTGGTGGGAACATCTTCTACTAGTTGACAAAATGGAGTTCTGTTAACTATTATGCAGTAACCCCCTCTCATCCCTTTTGGTTTCTTGTGCCAAATGACTTCCAGGCAAGGAAAAGAATGATAATCCTTTAAAAGTCAGTGACTCCAAATGTCAAAAGTAAGTAGGGTGGCTATTATTTAATAAGGACAGAAATAATATATTTGGTACCAAATGGCTTATTTTCTTTGAAATCTTCTCCCTGTTGGAGAAGTCCTCTAACCTGAGAACGGTATGGCGACCATACCTCCAAACCTCTCAAGAGGAGGGTATAGGTCAATTCACCAGGTAAGCTATGTAGAATTCTGCTAGTGAAGGCTGAGGAGAAGTCTAGAAAGGACACTAAAAGGGGAAGATGATGAGTATTAGTTCCAGCTTGGTGCCTAGCAGCAGCAGAGTTTGGAGTTTGTCCCATTATCTTGTGGTTTTCCTGGGGAAGAGAGACAAATTTGAATCTTAGAGGAGATATTTCATGATGCCATCCTATTTATGAAGTAGCAATTAATAGTGCAAGGGGTGAACTGTTGTAGGGGGTGTCACATCACCCCCTCAGAGCCAAGGCACTCATTCCTCTAGCTGCCGACAGGAACTCCTGCCAAAGGCCCAATCTGCGTCCCTGTTGAGGACTTGCCTGCCGCCAAGGCAGCTTCTTCTAAGGTTATTTTCCCTCCCTTGGAGAAGCTTATAACCAGTTGGTCTCTCAGGGAATCAAAATTCTGAATCCTTTTGTAGGTGGGAAGCAACTCCAAATAATCGTCTTAGTTTCCTAGCTCCCCATGGGATCTGTTGGAGCATTTGTAGTGGCTTAATCTCAATTCAATGTTTTTCACAGCCTAGCTTGATTTCCTTCACTTCCTCACAGGCTGTGCTCCCCAAAGCACTTTTTGATTAAGTTCTTCCATGCAAATTATTTGTATTTCAGATTCTCTTCCTGGGGAATGATGATAGAAGTGTGTTCTCTCTGTTATGTTTTTTGAAGCTTTTCCATAGCAACTCATTATTTCTATTTAGCTTCACAGCTCATTATTCTAATTTACAATATATATATCTTTGTTTCAGATTAATTATGGAGAATGTATGTTCTTCATAACTTGTATATTTTACTCCATTATATACTTTTAATTCAACACTTCCCTTTAGTTCACTGACTAATCCTATGGGAAACATTTTATATGATTTGTGCTTTTCTTTAAAGATCTAATTTATCATAGTACCATTCTATTATCTGTTTGGATTATCTATCATTTTCTAATAAATGTGGGGTTTGAGATCTTCCAATTTTTATCCCCTAAAACAGGTTTTTAAGATTCATGCAGAGATATTGTTCCTCTGCTTCAGTGCAGGTTTCATTAAATGCATAAATTTCTTTTTGCAGCATAGAACAAATCAGAATTCAAGTAAATAACTAAAATATTTCTTTTGGTAGGGCTGACAAGTTTTCTATCCATTGTCTTGATCAATTTCCACATATCAGAATGGCCTGATTCAATTTCCAGTTTTATACACTACCTCTTTTATGTGTCTATCTATTCATTCAATTAAGATATATTAAGCATCTCTCCTATTGTGCAAAATGCAAGATTTTCATTGCCCCCAGAACACATAATGCTGGTAGCAACAAAATTTATTATTTATGCTAACTTACAAAGATAGAAGAAAGTATAGAATTTCTTATAGTATAGAATTTTCTATGCATTTCTGTATCCCAGTCTCCTCTTATAATGAATGATACCATTCTCATTGGATTAATACCTACCTTAATGACCTCATTTTAATTTAATGACCCATTTGAAGTATTACTAAAGGTTACAAATTTTGGAAGAGATACAGTTCAGCTCATAACAAAGGAAGTGGGGGATTGGGGCAACTAGTTTCTCTAAGTAACAAGAAATAGAACAAGACCCTAGAGTGGTTCTGGGGAGTATATGCACACAGAAGACTAATTTCTGTGTACTGAGAACCCAGGGCACAATGTTGGCATCACTACAAAGCCCTGCTGTCTCTCTGTAAAATGCCTTGGTCTAGGTGAGCTGGCTTGTTACTGGGCAGCAGGTAAGGAGAAGGACAAAAGACCTTAGTCAGCTAAAACTATATATGATTTTTCCCACTTCACACCAGTTATATAACAGGCACTATTCCAGTTAATGTTGAGTTAGCAGCAAATGAGCTGAGAAGGTCTTTGTGAAACTTATATTCTAGTAGAAAAATAAAACCTATGTGAAAACAAGATACTTTCATATTATGATAAGCACTTTAAGATAATATAAAAGAAAATATTTAAATGGGTTCTAGTTTAGTGACAGAGAGACAGGGAAGAATTTTCTGAGACCTGCATACCAAGAAGAGTCATTCACAAACAGGAATTATGTATTTATTCATGTTATTTTATTTCCCCTATCTTACTAAAAGTTGTTTGAGATATATTTTAAAATAGTTTATTGTAGGTATATAGTATACACACACATACACACATACATTTGTATTTATCTCCAATTCTTTACTCCTTTTGACATCTATACCTTTGTAAAGTGTGGAGTTTATTTACCCTTTGAAATTTGACCAGCCTTGTGATTGTTTTGCCAATCACAATTGGTGATTGGCAAATGGTGCAAAAAGTTATGTAGTAGTTCCAACCTTGGACCACAAAAGACTGTGTAATTCCGTATCCTCTTTCAGTGCTCATCACGTGAGTAAACTTGGCCCAGCAGCCAAGTGTCAGGTATATGTGTAAAGTATCCTATATCAGTCAGCTCCCACATGATATTCTGGTTGACTTCAGATAAGTGAGAAAATTAATTGAGATAACCAATTATGGTCTAGACCAGAAGAATCAGCAAGTAACCTATAGACTATTGAGAGATAGTAAGTGCTTACTCTTTTAAGTCACCAAGTTTTGATGGTTTGTCAAGCAGTAATAGCTAACAAATACATATGATAAAAATCATCTTTAAAAATAAGAATAGATGCCCTGGCTGTTGGCATAGTGGATAAGGCATTGGCCTGCAAACCCAAAGGTAGCTGGTTCAATTCCCCAGCCAGGGCACATGACTAGGTTGCAAGCCAGGTATCCAGCCAGGTCTATAGCTGGAGGCAGGTGAAAGGCAACCATACATTGATGTTTCTCTCCCTCTCTGCTTCTCCCCCTTCCCCTCTCTATAAAAATAATAAAATAAAATCTTAAAAAAATAGAGATTCAATGCAATTAAAATAAAAATCCCAGAAAGTTATTTTGTGGAGATCAACAAACTGATTCTAAAGTTTAAATGGAAGCCAAAGATCTAAAATAGTCCACTCAATGTTTATGGAGAACAAAGTTGGAGGACTGGTGCTACCCAACATAATGACCTATAAAACTATAGGTCATTGTAATTAAAACAATGTGGTATTGGTAAAATAATAGACAAATAGATCAATTAAACAGAATATAAAACCCAGAACTAGACCCACATATAAATAGTTAACTGATCTTTGACAAAACAACAAAGGCACTACAATGGAAAAAAAATAGTCTTTCAACAAATGGACCTTCACATGCAAAAAGATAAATCTAGACACAGACCTTATACCCTACACAAAATGAAACTTAAAATGGATCATAGACCTAACAACAAAGCAAAAACTATAAAACTCCTAGAAGATAATATAGGAGGAAATGTCAGTTTTGACATATTACCAAGGGCACAATCCATGCAAAGAATAATTGATAAGTTGGATTATTTTTCAGTGAAAAGAAAAACTTCTGCTTTGCAAAAGATAACATCAGGAGAATAAGAAGACAATCCATAAGTGGAGAGAAAATATTTGCAAAAAACACATTTGATAAAATAACACATCTTATTTGAACTATACAAGGAACCCTTAAAACTCAACAATAAAAAATGAAACAATGAAAAAATGGGCCAAAGACCTTAAGATGTCTATCTTATGAAAGAAGACACACAGATGATAGACAAGCTTATGAAAAGATATGCCACATGATATGTCATCAGGAAAATATAAATTAAGACATCAAGATACGACTACCAATGTCTATTCCCAATGGCCAAAACCCAGAATACTGACAACACCACAAGCTGACAAGGATGAGAAACAATAGGATTGTTTATTCACTGCTTTACAGTTTCTGGTTAAACTAGACATAATCATACCATAATATCCAGGGATCATGCTCCTTGGTATGTATTTACTCAAAAGAGTTGAAAACCTGTGTCCACATAAAAACCCACACATAAATGTTCATAGCTACTTTATTCATAAGGGCCAGAACTTGGAAGCAATGATGATGTCTCTCAATGGGTGAGTGGGTAAATAAATTCTGGTACATATAGACAATGGAATATTACTCAGTGATTTTTAAAAAAGTGCTGCTGAGCCAGGAAGAGACATAGAAGGAACTTAAATGCATTTTACTAAGTGAAAAAAGCCAACCTGAAAAGACTACATACTAAATGATTTCAGTGGTATTACTTCCTGGAAAAGACATTTTCTAAGTCCATAGGTGAGCATAAACCAGGATGAGCCCTAATGTAAACTATGGATTTGGGGTGATTATGCTGTGTCAGGGTACGTTTGTTAATTGTAACAAAAGTAACACTCTGGTGGGGGTGTTGATGAAGGGGAGGCTATGCATGTGTTGGGGCAGGAGCATATGGGGAATCTTTGTACTTTACTCCCAATTTTGTTATGAATCTAAAACTGCTCAAAAATATAACCAAGTCCTCAAATACAACCTGCACTCCAAATAAAAATAGAAAAAAACAGAAAAAAAAATAAGGTAAAAATAAGTTAGAGTAAGATGTGTACCATACAGGATGCATGACTTTGTTAGAGATAGGCTGAATATTTAGTTCTGAGCTTTACAGCAGACAACGAAAGAAGACTGAACCATCAATCTTATAATGCATAATGTTACCAAGATTGAAGTTAACCAATGGTGACTATGCCTTGGATATTCCTAATAAACATTGGAGCGCACTGATTCTGTTTTGGAGATTGAGGAAGAAATGAAATGAAATGAAAACCTTTTCATTTTAACCATTGTCCTTTTTCACTCCCAGAGATATTTTCCTGCTGCCCTTTTATGTGCCCTTTTATTTCCCTTTCATCTTTTTTGCTCCACATTATTTTTCTTGCTCTTCCTTATTTCCCTCTATTTCTATGCATGAGTAAAGGGCCAAAAATATTAGAGCAGCAAGGTGAGCACTGAAAATATCTAGTCAGAATTAATATGGGAGAATAATTACAATTTTTGCCTCCTTCAAAATTAGATGCATGAATCTCATGATATTCATCATCTAAAATGCTTCAGTAGTTAAGGAATTTTCCTTTTTTTATAAATTTATGAGATATAATATTTAGAATGAACATATTACTTATTCATCAGTGCATGCATTTACCAGGGAAAGTTTTTGCATTGTAAACAGAAATTATTTACTAGCAAGTTTGGAAATACATCACCTCATGTTTTCAAAATATCTTTGAATATGTGCTAACATGTGTCACTGTGCCTCATTGGCTTCCTAAAGGCTAATCATCAAATTTACCTTCAAGAATGGACTGGATTTTAGCTTCAACAGTCAGCCCTTCATTGCAAATCATTTAACAAATATGCCTGCTTACCAAATGCCAATTTCAGCTGTAAACCAGACAGGATAAGGATGGCCAGTGTGGTAGTTGCTCGAACACGAAGGTAAATTAGCTGTTATGGTGCCAATAATACAAATCGCCATTGGCTATGTTGACATCTCTATTCCAGTGTATCAGTGCTTAGGGCAGCAAGGTACTAACGACACCCTAAGGACCCGTGAGGAGGCAGCTGGTCAAAAAAAATTGGCAATGTACTAATTTAATATAAATTTCAGTGACATGGAAGATTCTGAGTTCCACTGTGGAGTGATGACTTGAACAAGAAATTGGATACAGAGGGAAAAAATTAAACAGTACAAAAATGTCCCTTCTTTTTTTCTGAGACATGTATTAAAGCAGGTAATTATTTTTAATGGTTTGTAATAACAGTGAAAAAGTCTTTGGTTAAGCAGCAGAAAGGACTTACTTAATTCATTAACTCTTTTTAGCTCCATTTATGCGACTCTCTCTCCCTGTCTTTATTAGGGTTGTGGTCTTAGAGTAGGCACACAGGGGAGATACTGTGTTAAAGAGCAGATAATAAAGAGACTCCATAAAGGTAAGCTACACACTTTCCTGTAGCCCAGGGTACAGGGGAAAGGTGAGATGTTAGAATGAAAAGCCCAGGTGCCTTAAAGAGGGTGACCCAAAGGCAGGGAAACTTGGCCCAATTTCTACACACTCTCATTTTGCTTTATGTGTGGGCCAGTGAGCTGAGTTCTGAGTTCTCGAGGGGGAAGGGAGAAAAGAAAGTGGAGAGAAGAGAGCAAAGGAAGGAGAAGCAGAGGGGAAATGCAGAGGGTAGGTTAAGGTTGGCCCCTGTGATCCTGAACTGATAATTAAAACCTTATATTATTCCCTCCCCTTGGGGAAGCCTGCACTTAGAGACAGATCTCTAAGGAAGAGACTATAGCTTAAGGGATGGAAAGTCATTTCCAAAATTAGGTAATGAAAACGTCGCTTCTGTCTTGGGTGCTCTTTCTCTCTGTCTTTGAAGCCTTCCTTGAAGAGAAGCAACCTGCCATGTTGCAAATAGTCCTAAGGAGAGCCTTTCTGTAGCAAGACACTGATGTCTTTGGTAGTAGCCAGTGGGGACCTGAGCCCTGGCAAGAGCCATGTGGGTGAGCTTGGAAGAGGATCCTCCCCTAGTTGAGCCTGGAGATGACTCCAGTCCCTGCTGACACCTTGATTGCAGCCTTATGGGAGACCTTGAGCCAGAGGTTCAAGTCTATATCTACATATAGATTTATTGCAAGGCTTGGCTCACATGGTTATGGAGGCTGACAAATTCAAAATCTGCTATCTGCAAGCTGGAGAACCAGAGAAGCAGTGGTATAGTTTAGTCCAAGTTTGAAAGGCATGTCGGCTGTTGGTGTTTAGTCCCATATGAGCCTCACAGCTCAGGGACCAGGAGCACCAATGCCCAAGGCAGAAACTAGATGTCCCAGCTTAAGCAGAGAAAATGAATTTGCTGGTCCTCTGCTTTTTTTGTTCTATTTAGGCCATTAAGGGATTGTATGGTGTTGAAATGGGTCACATGCTTTACTCAGTTCACTAATCTCTTTGGGAAAAACTCTCCCAGATATAACCAAATATAATGTTTAAGAAAAAAAAATTTTTTAAAAGATTTTATTTCATTATTTTTAGAAAGAGGAGAAGGGAGAGAGGCAGAGAGGGAGAGAGACATCAATGTATGGTTGCTTTTCACCTGCCTCCAGCCACAGATCTGACTGAAGACCTGGCTTGCAACCTGGTTACATGCCCTGGCTGGGGAATCGAACCTGCAACCTTTGGGTTCGCAGGCCGGCACCTTACCCACTGTGCTACCAGCCAGGGCCTCAAAAATAATGTTTTATCAGCTATCTGGCATCCCTTAGCACAGTTAAGTTGACAAATAATATTAACCATCACAAAATAATATTCCCAATGAATTATTTTTGGCAGTAAACAACATGCTTATAATAAAGAATATATTTTTATTTGGGGGGAAATACCTACATTTTATCCAAAATATATTTATCATACTTTAAGTTTTCAAAAACACGTAACTTTGTAGTTCAAGGTTGTTTTCATGCTGCTCCTTTGAGGCCCAGGCCTTTCAGCCATTGAATGTTTCCTGTCTCTTTGTCAAACACTACTCCCCTGTTTTTGCTATCAATTCATCTTTTGAGGGGCATTGATCTAGATTTACAAAATTTATAATGAACTTCATTGTCACTGTTCATTAAGTTTGTCTGTGTGTGGCTATGTCCCTGTGTGGAGTTTAATATGCTCTGTCATTTTGGCCACTGGCTCACTTAGTTTTCATTTTTTTCTCTCTTACATATTACATATACTAGGTTAATAATGCACTAGTTAATGTATATAAAGCATTCTATGTATATAAAGCATTCTATATAATAAAATATGTAGTATTTTATTACTACTATTCTATTCGTTAAAATTGGCATCATTTTCATGAGGTGGCTCTACCTCTTATTAAGTCACACCTTCCTTCCTCCTGTCCTTATTCCATTAAGAAGAGATTTACATGTTTTACTCTCTCTACTGATTCCAAATGTAGCTGTATATGGAGGAAGGCTCTTCATTTTAAAAAAGAAATAGGGGTTGGTATCTTTCTGACATTTATTTAGTATGTTTCATTGATGTGCCTCAAAAGCATGAGATGGGCTTCTTTCACTGTGCTGGCCCACAAAAAAAAAAAAAGAAAAGAAAAGAAAGCAAATAGATTTTTATGTGTTTTTAATTGAAATAATGGCCAAATAGCTATATGGTTTACTGCTTTTTGTTATTTTCATAGATGAAAGCAGGCTTTTGACAAATCAGTTTCTCTTCTGCCTTTCATAGTGAACTTATTTCTTTTGCGGAAAGGCTTTTTATAAAGGTTTTGGGATTCTGTAGCTACATAGTCTTCTCAATTTCCTCAGTGCACTGGCACCATAAGCAATCCATCCCATTCTGAAATATTCCAAGCAAGAGTTGTCAAATAATTAAGTGAGAAGTAATTTAAATCTGACCATTATAATAGCTGGACATTAAGAATGATGTTTTTATTGGTGGCTGTATATTACACAGTAATAACATTGAGTTGAATCCGAACAGCTGGTTACAGAAGGACTAATCAGAATTTAAATGAGAATTCAAATATTGGGATTTTCTTTTAGGAATATTTCCCCATCCCCTCTGGCAAATGCATTTTCTTTCATAAAATTTTAGAATGTGACACAGGTTTCAAAAGATAAGGTATGCCAATTAAAGGGAAGCTAGTTCTTTTTTTTTTTTCCCCCTGAAATAAAGGTTTTTTTGACAGCATTAAATGCAACATCTTCCAACATCTTTAAGGAAGCATCTGGACTATGGTTATAGATGAACATTTCTCATTTCATTGTCTGAGTACAAAGCCATTTATAGGGCAACTTATCACATAAACACCCCTTGGCATCTTATAATAGAAATCAATAACACAGCAAAAAAGAAGACAGAGGCAATTTAACCATATGCTAGAAAGGAAATAAAAGATATTTTGTGAGCTTAAAAACTTAGTGTATTCTGTATCCACCTTGCATTGATGCCTGATGTATACATTTAATTTTCATTAGTCTTTGGCAAAGAAGAGGGAAATATTTATTTTAATATGAAGATTAGGAAAAATAACGGTTTACATTCATGAAACATTTTTAAATGTCTTATTGCTTTTAAATGCATTTTTATTCATTGATGTATTGATAAACACACGAGACATGAAAAGAAGTGAGAAGGGATACAATTATCAATAAGTAAAGATCTAGAAAGAAGCAAGAAATGATTGGTTAGTCTATAGGTGGTCCAGGTAGAAACGCAGGGCAAGCTTTACCCTAGAAAAAGAAGGTGGGTGTGTGTGGGAGGTAAGGTGACCAGGAACTGAGAGTATTAATACAATTGATATTCTGGACCAGAGAAAGACCCTAACGTTGAAAAGAGAGTGGGGTTACCCCAGCTCAGTCGTGGTGCCACCATGTGTCTGCTGAATGTGGCCTAGATAGTGGCTGAGGCAAAAATGGTGTCAGTGACCCTGCAATGTCAAAAGTGACCCCAAGAGGTAGCTGTCATCTAGAAAACAGGTGCCTAAATGGCAGGGAAAGTAACATGCTTGGCCTTGAGGAACGGAGTTCAGAGCAGCCAAATTTGGAGAACACATACTAAGAGACCTTATATGGCCTTACCCAGGGCAGCTGGGGCAGAAGACAGAATTGGGGCAGGGGGAGTTGGGGTCCTAGGATTGATTCAACACAGAGACTAAGGGCTTTCTGCTAATTTCCCTTCAGTGGGTCCACAGTCTTTATTTTGTCTAGGTACCTTGAAGACAAGAGGATGATACGTAGTAGATAGGTGAATCTTCAAAAATAACCCAAAGACACTGCCATTCAGAGCTCTCCAGTTCAAAGAAGGCAGGCACCTGATTTGTATTTAAATGATAAGAGAAAACCCAGTCAAGCTTCCCATCATCTCTTGCAATAGTAATGGATTGATATCTCTCATTTAGGTTCCACAACTTTTTCTTTCACCCCAAATATCTACTCCCTCGTTGTCTTTGATCCTTTTTATTATTTAATATCAGGATCTCACATTCACTGGAGCTAAAGTTTTTGTTTGTTTATTCTTTTTTAAAAAATTTCATTGTTTAGCATTTATTCTTGTAGTTCACATTTACTTTTGTGATTTCTTTTGTTAAAATAGAAAACTTTTAAAACATTATTTTAAATTTATAAAATAATAAGCATAATCTCAGTATATTATAATTTTGTATTTTACTTCCAAATGTTAAAATGGACTATTTCTTTTTCCTTTCCTTTAACTCTTTCGAGCAATTAGTTTTTATTTGGATAACATATGAATAAACCAGGACTAGTTGGTTTCTTATTTTTCTCTCTTTTATTTTAAACCTTTATTAAGATACCATTTATAGTCTGTAAAGTTTATCCTTTTAAAATGTAAATGCCATTGCAGTGGTGTTTAGCATATCACAAAGGTGTGCAACTGTCACCACTACTTAATTCCAGAACATTTTAGTCAATTCCAAAATAAACTTCATACCCATTAGGAGTCATTCTCTATGCCTCACTTCTCTGGCCCGTAGCAGCCACTAATCTACTTTGTGCTTCTCTGGATTGGCCTATTCCAAGGCTTCATATCCCAAATGAGATCATATACTATATGACCTTTTGTTTTTGTGTTTGGTTTCTTTCATTAAGCACATTTTTTTCAAGGTTAATTCATGTTTTAGCATGCATCAGTATTTCATTAATTTTTGTAGCTGAATAATATCTTATTGGATGGATACACTACATTTTGTTTATCTATTCATCAATTCATGGGTATTTGTATATTTCATCCTTTGGCTATTATGAGTAATGCTGCTATGAACATTTATGAATATGTTTTTTTGTTAACATACATTTTCATTTAATTTTAATATATACTGTATTGTTTTGATAGGACTGTTATAACAAAGTATCACAGACTGGGTGACTTAAACACTAGGAATTTATTTTCTCATAGTTCTGGAGGCTAGAAGTTTGAGATCAAGGTGTTGGTGGGTTTAGTTTCTTTGGGGTCTCTCCTCTTGGCTTGTAGATGTTCACCTTCTTAATGTATACTCACATAGTCTATTCTCAATCTGTGTCCTAATCTCCTGTATTTATAAGGAAACCAGTCATTTTAGATTAGAACCAACCTTAAAGACCTCATTTTAACTTAATTACCTCTTTAAAGATTTTAGATTACATTCTGAGGTACTGGAAGTTAGGACTGCAACATATGGATTTTGAGGAGACCCAATTCGACTCATAACACTTAGAAATTGCTGGGCTGTATGCAAACTCTCTATTGAGCCTTTTGAAAAACTGTCCCATGGTTTCTGAAGCAACTGCACTGTTCTACACTTATACCGACAATGCAGAAAGGTTCCAATTTCTCCACATCCTCAGCAACACTTGTTACTGCTTGCCTTTTTGACTATTGCCATTTGCAGGAGGTAAAGTTTCAGAGTGCAACTTTTTTGTGAGTTTTCCATTTCCTCATATTTTTATTTTCCCCTCATTTTCCTGTTTTTCTGCTTACCTTGTCCTTCTTTGATGTTAACATCAGGTTGTACTCTAAGGATTATAAATATTTGATCTTAAGACTGGCAGTATTAGTAATTAAAATAAGTAGGGGAGTGCGGTAAAGCCTGACAAATTGCAATGTTTATTATCAATTAAAAACTGCATAGACAGCAGAAAAGCACATTATTGCTAAGAAAATGGATAATTTGAGTGAGTAATTTGAGTTTACTTACATATTACTCAGCCAAAATTTTAAAACAGCCCATAACCCCACAACTGTTGTTAAATATAACACCACTTACCACTTTGTCCACTCAATTAATCTCTCTTTGCTAATAAAAAATCATTATAGCCAGCATGAAGGCGCTGTTCCAGATAAAATGCATTTTGAGGAATGTGATCATTCCTCTTTTCGAGTGGAACTTTTAGAAAACACACTGTTTACATGAGTTGGAAACCCCTTATGTACACCTATTTGCAATCTAATGAGGAATGTCTGAAATTAGTTCTTAAGTTAATTTATGGCTTTTCTGAAGGATCATGATACCTTCATTTTATTGCATTTAAGAATATTCATTATTTTTGCAACAGTCAACAAAGAAACCATTAAAACTCAAACAAAAGTATTCTACAAACAGCTATAAATGGAAATTATCTTTCTTTTTGCCAGGTGTCTGGGAAAGAAGTTTACATTTTGCCTGAGGCCAATACTTTTATAATGTCTTCTTAATATTCTTGAGACTTGTATCAATGCAAAAACAAACTGATAATGTTATTCTAAATACCAAGGTCTCATTTCCATTTAGACTTTTTAAAATGGCAAATTAATTCAACTTATGCTTCTTCCTTGGGTGTATTTTATTGGGCTGGTCACCCCCACCCCAAGTTCAGCCCACATTTCATCTCCTCTGTGTAGCTTTTGTGGATGTTCTCCAGAACATCCCTCTCTTCTTTCTGTTTTCCTTGTTCCCTAATAGAGCAGCATCACCATCAGCTACAGTAATTCCTCATATACCCACTTCATTCAGGTCAGTACTTATCAAGGGTGATGTCACATCAGTATCACCAAAGAGCTTTTCAATTATTGGCTCCTCTCTAGGATCCTGACAGAGGAAGAGCAAAGTTGTGTCCTAAAATGAACAGATTTCTTCCAATTTCTCCATGTTGGATCCTGAGGTAGTTTATCAGAATCTGGGAAGGAGCAAGAAACCATTCTCCACTAGCAAGTTAAGGTAGACCACCCCATTCCTTCTCCTCTCTTTTTTTATCCTTTGCCTATCCATGGTCTGACTCTTCCAGAGGAGAGAGAGGATATTTGTAGATGAAACACTTGGCAATTATGACTTTCTTAGGCACATCTAAGGAGATGGGTCTACACTTTTTAAATGTGTTGGCTGAATAGATGTTCCACTAACAAAATAGAATAAAGAATGGAGATGTTAAAAAATTGAACACACTATGTCCTAGATAGTGTTTCAGTGCTTTATAAAAATTTAAGTCTCTCTGTTACTCCATGAAGCATGTGTTACTATCTTGACTTCAAAGATGAAGAAATAGCCTCAAACTGAATGGATAGCTTGAGATAATAAACTAGCAAGGGCTGGAATGAATCCAAGGTCTTTTTAAATGTTTATTTTGGATATTATTATTTGTCATTTATTATTTTGCTATTATTTATTATATTATGTTATTGTTTATGTTTATGTTAATTGGATACATTGCCATCAACACTACCATAAATACATATTACATATGTATATATGTATCAACACTACCATAAATACATATTAATATACTATTTTTTATGCTTGAATTGTTAGGAAAAAAATTAATACCTCTTCTAACCTAGAATGACAATGTTTAAATAGAAGTATGAACTTGCCATCTTTATTAAGTTTCCAGGCCTAAGTTGAGTCTGCTGGTTGTGTCATGTGTTAATTTTCAGGTAATTTCTTCAGTGTCAATGTGGCAGCTTCTGTGTGTTTCTCTGTACATATATATTTGTGCGTGATTGCACATTTTTGCATGTGCTCTGGGTATAATGTGTATGGTTAGGGTGTCTGGCTCTTCTTTGGGTCTTTGCTCAGAGTCTGATGTGAGCATCAAACTCCTGAGTGTCTTCCTGAGATTAGTTTCACTTTTTTCTCAAATTAATTCCTTTTATTTAAAGCTGTGATACTTATAGTTAGGGGGTGCTGGTAAGTATGCCTGAGGGTACAGAAGCTTCTGCCTAGACATGGCTCATCTGTTGAGGATCTGTTAAAACAAACATGGCTATATTTTGAAGGGTTGGGGCGAAGTTGGGTGTGGAATCTACAGAATTACATGTATAAGTGTGTCCACATATCCCTACAGTGTTGTATAAGGGCTATAGTGGAGACAATACTTGTATGTAAATAAGCATCAGTTAAGGCATTGTATTGAGAATGTCTATATCTTCATAACATCTACTCATAACATAGATTTAGATCCAGAAGTTTTAGTTCCTCAGCATAGTATCTCAGGAGATTCTGTGTGGATGGAAAACTGGGACAACATAAAAAATAAATGATCCCTAAAAAGGAGGTGGAAGGGAGTTCTGGATGAATATTCCAAGTTTCCTGTGGTGAAGAACCATTTACTTTTCCCCAACTTGTTGCAGACTGACCTTGGTATCTGTTCATATCAAATGTGACTCATTGCTTATTTTGGACAACATCTAACTGTCTTATACCCTGTTCAGTGAGATGTGTTCACCAATTACATACTTGGGTATCAAACAATGTTTAATTGCTACACAAGTATCTAAATGTTCACTTTCAGTGTCTGTTATCTCATTAAGGGATCAGCAGCAGTTAGAGTATGCTGGTCTATGGACCATGCCTTGCATTGAGTATCACTATCACAGACAGGATGAAGTCAAAGCATGGTCCATAGACCAGCACTACTCAAAGCATGAGCTGGATAGTCCAAGCCATGGGCAAGACTGCCACTAGGTGCTTTGGGATACAGATGCTCTTGTTAAATAATGTTTGCACATGTACAAGGAGATCTAACTCCAGTGTTGTCTTTATACAACATTGAAGTGTTTCAGTGGTAATGGGTTCTTCATCATTTTATTCCTTATCACGTAGGCATGCTCAGGGCAAAAGGTTTTTTAACCTGCAGTATGACTCCCTTATATATAGAACTTGCAATAAACAAACATTGTAGCTGCAAAAGCTGTTAGGATCATTGACAATTTCTATATAGAGCCACAGTCAGTAGTCTTAGGCACTGGTGAAAATACGAAAAATTATGGATTGATAATAGGAGAAAAACCATGACTGGTGACAGAGAACAGAGAAAATGATGCTGCTTAGGCAGAAAATTTGGGGAAGGGATAGAAACATTTCAAAAGGATTCTATAAAATTTTGATTTTTTAAATAAGAAACTCATATGGAAGAACCATGGACATGGACAACAAGTGGGATTGACTCTGTGGTGGTGGTGGGGGGAGTGGTAGGTGGGGAAGAGGACAGAGGGGAGTAAAAAGGGGATGGATGTAATACAATGACAATAAAATTAAATGAAAATTTTTTTTGATTTTTCTCTTTTCCTATAAAACCATCCTCTTTCTCTTTAAGGCTGTTTGGGGTTTGATTTGTTGATATTTTTTAGAACTTTTCATTCCTGGAGAGACTTCAAATTGAGTGGTTAAAGTTGCTGGCAGAAAACAGAGGTTATTCAAACAGAGAGATGGATAAAGTAAAGAGTGTGTTTACTTGATCTGAGTAATTTCCTCAGCATGAAAATCAGCATCAATAATCTGTGCTTCATTATTTGGGTGACTGCATTTATTTGGCTTTTGTTCCACACAAAACTCATCCCTTCAGTGTTCTGATGCTGAGATCATTACAAAGACGAGGGGTTTTCGTTTCCTCGTTCCCCTGTTATTTTTCTGTTTGTGGATTATGTATTGAAGAGGCTGTTGGGCTTTTCCAGTTCAGCATTTTGTATCTATCAGATGTAATTATCTACGGGATGATTAAACTGAGTGGATTGATTGAGGATTAAGTTTTGGTGCAGAGAATATTCAGGTTGAAGCAGCAGGTAGTTGTTAAGGTAAACATTTGATGTCCAGTGTGATTCCACAATAGCTCCAAAGCTGTCAGGCATTTGATTGCTAAGCAAGTGCTCCCCCTTGATCCCCTGGCAGGTGCCCGTGTAGGATGTAGGATTTCCATCTCTCACTTCTCCCAGCCCACTAATTTTAACATTTGTGTGTACTTTGTAAGACAAGCCCAGAAGCAAGATAAGAAAAACTTAAAAGCAACACTACTTCTTTCAGGAAATAGCCATAATTCTTGCAGTCCATGTCCATGAACAACAACTATTTTGTTGATGTGAAAGTACAAGAAGGATGGAAATCTCTATGCTCCAAGTAACCGTCATTGATTAAGCATGAATTCTAGGCATATGGGAAATAATTGGGGATATTTACAGTTCTATAATGTGGTGAATTTTTAAAATGGAGACAGTTAAAAATGAAATTTTTTAATTGAAAAATATCATGCAGTTTTTGAAACATAGGTATTCCATCTTTATTCGAGGCACCTGCAGAATCATGAGCCTTGAATAGATATGACAGTTTTATATTTGCAGGTCAATTAATTGGTAGCCTTGAGCACAAATAGGTACAGCCTGTAAAGTGTGTCAGAAAATTAGGATGAGTAGATACTGATTGCACGTAACAGACACTTACAATATGGGCTACACCAAGGGCCAGAAAAAATGAGAGAGCTGAGGTGAAGTAGGAGAGAAAACATTAGTGAAATAGTCAAAGTGCCCACTTTTGAAATAGTGCGGTAGACCCACTAAGCTGAATACTCTCCTAGAGCATGCCTCAGCCTCCAAGAGTAGTAGAAAAAGGACTGTTCACCTTAAAATGTTTCCTTAAATTCTTCTGTCAGCAGTTAACTGTGTTTCATTCAATCTAAGCTGATATCAATTATGAGGGACAGTTTATATTATTGCCACCAAAGAAAAAGAAGAAAAAAACACTTCTAGTTAAACTATAACACAATCATGCCTGTTCATTGAGACTTTTATCTTACACTTTTTTCTTGTACTTTTGATTAATAAGTCACACCAGCCTCTTATTTCTTATTTCTCATATCTTTTTATTGTTTCTAGGGATGTGGCCGTTTAACCTATCTTAGTTGCATGCTTGATGCATGTTGGGCAGCCCTGTCCATTACTAAATAATAAAATTTTAACAAAGCTTTAGTATATTCCTATGAATTCTGTCCTACCTTAGATTCCATACAACTCTTGTTTTTGTGAGAGAAAATATGTCTAGGAATATATCTGAATGAAACAAAATCACTATCTTTTAAAAATATTTTATTTATTTATTTAAATTTTAGAGAGAAGGGAAAGTAGGGAGAAAGAGAGAGAAACATCAATTTGTTGTCTCTCATGTGCCGCAAGCTTGGGGCACATGACTCGGGCGTGCGCCCTGAACAGGAATCAAACCAGAAGACTTTTGGTTTGTAGGATGATGCCCAATCCACAAAACTGTATCAGTTGGAGCACAAAATCACCATCCTGAAGAGATATTTGCATACCCATGTTCACTGCAGCATTACTTACAATAGCTAAGACATGGAAATAATTTTAATGTCCAATGGAAAGTGAATACATAAATTAATTGGCAAGTAAGTGAATAAAGAATGTTATGAAATATTATTCATTCATGAAAAATAAGGAATCCTGTCATTAAAAAAACATGGATGGCTTCTGAGAGCATTGCTACATGAAATAAGTCAGACAGAAAAAGACTGTATGATCTTACTTATATATAAAATATTAAAAAATAAACCCAAAAATCAAAACCAAACTGGTTGAAATGGAAATGAAATTTGTGATTGCTGATTTGGGGGTGAAGGTAACGTGTAAAGGTGGTATGAAGGTACAAAATTCCGTAAGAGAAAGAAATTCTGGACATCTAATGCACAACATGATTATAATCATAGCTCACCATGCTGTTCTGTGTATTTGAAAGTTGCTCAAAGAGTAGACCTTAAAGTTCTCAGCACAAAGAACAAAATAGGTGGTTGTGTGATTTAATGTATGTTAACTAAATTTACTGTGGTAATTATTTCACAATATATACATACAGTATATTCAATCAGTATATTATACACCTAAGACTTATACAAAGTTATATGTTTATTACATCTCAATAAAACTGATATTTAGTTCAATGTTGATGCACAAAGTAATATTTTATTTTATTTTAAAAGATTTTATTTATTATTTCTAGAGAGAGAGGAAGGAAGAGAGGCAGGGAAGGCGAGAAACATCAATGCTATGGTTGCCTTTCACCTGCCTCCAGCCAAGGACCTGGCTTGCAACCTGGTTATGTGCCCTGGCTGGGAATCGAACCAGTGACTTTTGGGTTCACAGGCTGGTGCCTTATCCACTGTGCTACCAGTCAGGGTAACAAAGTAATATTTTAGAATACATTTATAATCAGCTCTATAATTGAAAGAAATATTCAAATACTACCTTATATAACTGCAGTGTGAGTATCAAATAAAGTGAATTCAGGTGAGAATTGCATTCAGGGAATGCCCAAAATGGTCTGTGCTAAATCTTCTAATATTTCTCAGTTCCCTATGAAAACTACAATTTATTTATAAGGACACTTTTGCTTTGCTTCTGCTTACTTATATGTGGTCATCATTGTCCATATTAAGATAAATTACAAAACAATAATTTTTGAAATGTTCTATTTTTTATAACAATAAAATAATCTATTTCTACAAATGTTAGGAATGAAACAAAGCACAAAAGTTGAAACAAAGACAAAACTTTGATGCCACCATCCAAGGATAAAGGCATCTTCTACCACCTAGTAATAAAAGATATTCAACACATATTTTCCAAAGGATACTTGTTTTCTGTCTCATAAATTTTCCAATAAATGAAACCTTATTCCTGCTCCTAGTGCCAGTAATTTTGTAAAAAATAAAAAATAAAAAATAAGAGTTATCCAAATCACTGCATCATGAGACAATGTGTTAAGTATTATGTAGCTGGTACTGAGTTAAGGCTAAGAACCTTGCAAATTATATTGGAGGCAGAGCAATGAGAAAACATTCTGCAGATGAGGTAAAAACATGTTAGCACAGTATCTTTTGCAGTGTTCTGTAGAATGAGTTGGAAAAGTACAACAATCAAGAGAGGACATTAAATAGGATAGTACTGTAGTTTTTAAAGTGGGAGCACCTTTAGCTAAAGTGGCAATAGTGGGAAAAGAGAGTGAAAGATCTTAAAGAAACAAAACAGAAATTAAGTTGAAAACATTCATTGACACATTAGTTATTACATGGCACTCTCATTATCCATTGGATTATGCCCTCCTCCCCAAAAAGATATGTTTGAGTCCTCACACCCAGAACCTTTGAATGTGACTTTAATTGGAAATAGTGCATTTATACAGGATGTCCTGAGGGTGCATCCTCATTAAGTGTCACTTGTATCCTTATGCAAAGGTGATATTTAACATGGAAGCAGACATGCTTAGAGAGAAAATGACTTGAAAGGGCCACCAAGAGAAGACAGCTATCTACAAGCCAAAGAGAGAGGCCTGGACAGAAATGTCCCCCACAGCCCTCAGGAGGCACCAAATCTGGAACCCTTAATCTCAGCCTTCCAGCCTCCAGAAGTATGAGACAATAAATTGCTATGTCTTTTTTTCTTTTTAAAGATTTTATTTATTATTTTTCAGAGAGAGGGGAAGGGAGAGAAGAGAGGGAGAGAAACATCAATGTATAGTGGCCTTTCACCTGCCTCCAGCTACAGACCTGGCTGGAAACCTGGCTTTCAACCTGGTTATGTTGCCCTGGTTGGGAATCGAACCAGCAACCTTTGGGTTTGCAGGCCGGTGCCGTATCCACTGTGCCACCAGCCAGGGCCAAGTTGATGTTTCTTAAGTCACCTAGTTTGTATTATCTTCCCATGGCAGCTCTAGAAACTTAATATAACCTTAAAAATATTTAAAAATGTTAGCCTCTTTGATCTTGAAATATTTTATATCTCTCCTTATTTCTATATGTGCTTCCGCTATTATCTAAATTATACCAGAAGCCAAGAGTAACTTTCTGCTCCCCAGTGTATAGACAAACTACATTGTTTCTGGCCTTGTTCAAAATCTTTTACTCATTGCCTTGCTTTTCACATTAGAAAGATAGTAAAGAGTCACATGTTTTTGCAACTACAAGCCCAACCTTGACAGGTGAAATAAGAAGGGTACATTTTAAGAAATCCAGACAGTCTTGGATTCTACTCAATTGAAAAAAGCCCTTTGTTGTGAGGAATATGGTCATTAATTTAATATCTAGCTCCATTCAAATCTCTTACAATCAGCTTTTGAGTGAAAAGCATTAAGGTAAAAGCCTACCAGACCTTCAGAGATTTCCTATCTAATAGGAATGGGCTGCACACTGGGATTTTTGCTTGCTATCCTCTCAATTCTACAGAATGCAGATGTGATGTGAATAATTCTTTGCAAGAATACAGGGTCACTGATGTTTATAAACTCATACATCAAATTTTAGTGCCCAACAGTTGATAGATTATTGCTTTATGAAATTACATTTATTATTTAACTACACTTTGAGATCACTACATTAGAAATATAGAAAGGAAAGTCATTTCCTTTGTATTCTTAATTTGCTCCTGGGAAATTCAATCTCTTTTATTTTACAATGACTTGAGTCAAACTGGAATGAAAAAGTTGACTCGGTGAATTCTCCAGTTAATATTTTATCCAAGCCTTGAATCATTCTTTCTTTCACTTTATTCTTTTATGGTAAGGATACAAACTCCTCAGTTATCAAATGCCTATCTAGATTCCCATTATTTTTTTTGAAATATACTAGTTTTATTTTTAAAAAATAAACTGAAAGATAGTCTTAAAAGAACTCAAATTTACATAATAAACTATGTTTTAATTTCTCAAGCAGTGCCATTGGTAATGTTTGAAAGTGAGCTGTAAATTAAATTAAGGTAGCCTTGAAAATTAGGCATACTGAAAACTTGTCCTAATACTTCTTGACATAAAGAATTAGCAAAAATGTTTGCAAAGTCAAATTCACATTCACATTTAATATTTATGTACTGAATGTATCCAGAGTCTTGTCATGGGGGTGTTTCACATGTAATATGAAATGAAGGAGAGAGTCACTCACTTAGCAAACATTTAATGGAGCCCTATAGATCAAGCAATATTTTAATTAGTAGGGATTCAAAAGTGAATAAGATGCCATTTTTGAAGGAAGCTTATCTGTAAATGAATGACAAAGATATAATATAATGGCACACATATATATGCATTTAGTGAACCATTCATAAGGCCTGAGTCTGATGTGTTGGAATAGATTTGAAATTATACTTCTTGGAACTAATAGATAATTTTCAATAAAAATATCTGAAGCATATTCTAGGCAAATGAAGCAGCATAGACCAATACTCAAAAACATAGAGGTGTGTGCACAACTGGAACCCAGGGCATATCAGAGATGGGTAGAGAAAGAACTGATTGTGCAAATGATATTCATCTAAATGACAGGGAATGTGGGTACTACAGAGCTGATGAAAATAGAACTTCAATCCAATAGTCAGATTGATTCATTCAGCACATGATGCCAGAGGAAAATGAAAGTGAAGGTCATCTTAAGCATGCATAATTGCATCATTTTGGTTCTGGCTGTGCAACTGATTATTTGGGTCATCTTTGCCAATTTAGTTAGTCTCTATGCACATATCAAGCTGACTCAGAAGGTCTCTAAACCTAGTTCCAGCTTTAAAAGTCCAGCTGGAGTCCCTTGATGTCTACTTTGGTTGTTGTTGGATGCTAGAATCCATATCCACTTTATCAAATATATGCATGGGACACGATCAGAGAGACCAACTAGAAAGCAGTTAAGTACTGATATTTGATAGATATTATGTTATTTTTCTTAGCATTTTAAGGGCCTTGAGGTATTTGCTCAAAGCTCCGTTAGGAAGGAGGAATCCATGTAGTGGAGAAACATATCTTTTCAGGGTTGGATTTTCAGGGTCCTGGCAGAAGACCCACCATTAGTGATTCAAGCTCAAGCACCCATGTCACTGACAGCAGCAGCCAGACTCCCCTGCTGCCATGTGTCAGTGTGACCCAGGCATCTAAGCTGTGTGCCCCTCCTGGAAAGTTCGTGTTCCACCTATATTGTTCAGTACACTTTTCTCTGCTTAAACGAATGAAAGGGGATTCTAGTATTTACAAGCAGAATGCTTTCTGTTTGGCCAAACTCCTTCTGAGCTTTCCATCATGTGTCAGTGCCAGGATTTTATTCCTCTTGAAATAAATTTTTAAAAAAATATTTTTTCTGATTGGATTGACAATGACGAAAATGGTGGATCTCCCAATAAATCACCTCAGGACTCAACAGGGAGTCAATCTGGTGTTAGTGGGGTTCTCTTCTGCCATCTCCTCCAAAATCTGATGCAGCAAATTGGTCTAAGGAAAAAATATGCTGTAACTGGAAATCTCTTGACAGAGAGATTGAGTGATAGAAAAGGTAAGGGAAGAGGAATGAGAAAAAATAGAGACAAAGTGAATCTGTGATGAAAGCAAGAATCTCAAACAGTTGGAAGAGAACATGGTGAAGAAAGTATAGAGGGTTTGCTTGGTACGTGCCTGCCAGGAACTCTGAAATTGGAGGGTTTTCTACCTTTAAACATGGTGCCTCAGCCTAGGATTTTATGACCAGATTTCTTGTCTACCTCTCAGTTTTCTCCCACACTTGCTGTTCTAACTATGACTATTTACCCCCTTTGTCTTCTTTCCTCACACTTTTGAAATGGCTGCTTCTTTTGGCACAGTATAAAAGATACTTTCAGTTTCAGTGCCTTTTCAAAATTATATAACGCAGCTCCTCTCTGCTAGGAAACAATGAGTTATCTGAAATCTGTGGTCCATTCTCACCTAGACTCACTCACCCACTCAGCACTTAGCTGACTGACTTGTCTGGAAACAGATGAGTAAAGCACCAGCCAAAATCTTTACCTGATTCTGCTTCAGCAAAGTTGGGCCTATGCTTTAGAGCAAATACTTACCTTTATCAGATAGCAGACATCTTTATTTTGTAAGGGTTAAAACAAGACTCAGCTAAGCATAGTTCAAGATAGTAGCACAACTGAGCTACAAATCATCTGGACAATGTTTTTTGCCTCTGATCTGTGATATCCCTCAGCCGCACACCTTAAGGGCTGCTGATAATAACTAGATACACAGAGGATGAAGGCTTTTTATTTTCTCTTCACCAAATCAGTAAAAATCAGACATTCATTGGGAAAACTCATAGGCTTTGAATCTTGAAAACATTATGGAGCCACATTGCATTTTAGTTTTTAGGTAAAAAATATTTACTGAAGGCCCTGACTGGTGGTACAGTAGATAAGGTGCCGGCCGGCCTGTGAACCCAAAAGTTGCTGGTTCCATTCCCAGTCAGGGCACATAACCAGGTTGCAAGCCAGGTCTCCAGCCAGGTCCTTAGCTGGAGGCAGGTGAAATGCAATGGTACATTGATGTCTCTCTCCCTTTCTGCCACTCTCACTTCCCCTCTCTCTAAAAATAATAAATAAAATCTTAAATAAGAACATATTTACAGATCTAAACATTGGTACTGTGAGGATAGGGGAAATGAGAATTCAGATGGTGAGTGTGATCTTATTTTTTGTTACAATTATACATATTTGCAATTTACAAAGAGTGCACTAATTTAACTGAAGATATAGTGGTTTATTGAAATCAAATGAAGTCTTTTGGACCCCTCTGAACGTAAAATGAAGCCTTACACAGATATATATATATATATATTTAATTTGCCAAATTTGTGTTTCTCTATATAAAATTATCACCATACAATTTTAATTTTCAATAATGAGAAGGTAGAATAAATGTACTTATTTAAAATAGTTTTTACGTTACTTTTGTAGAAAATATCTCCAAAAATTGATTTTCTCATTTACTTTGAAACTATTTCCAGTGAATTTAGCCTCGAAGGGAACTTATTTACTTGTCTATATAATCCTGACATTGTGCAGTTTTTCTTTCTGAAATTGTCATAAATAAGAATGAGCTTTGGTGTAAGCTGGTGTCGTTTTATAGGACTGAAAAATATTGATTATTATAGAGTCTAAGTGGAAAGATATTATTAAATTGATACTCATCAAAAAGAACCATTTGTTATTTCTGTGTCTAATTAAATATAATAAATCCACTTTAAGAGGCTTTGCTCATGATGTGTAATACTATGTTTATTGCGTAAATGAATGAGATGTCCTTTATCACACATGCTTATGTATAATGGAACAAAAAAGTTATGCAGTCAGCCTTAATAACATTGTCCAGACTCTCCTGTCTGAGGACATGTTGGATGAGGAGCTTTTCCATGTTCTTCATACATTCCTTTGTTTTGGTACATGGTCTGCATTAAGATGATGGTGTCATAATTTGGGTCACTTTTTACAGGGCATCTCATGGGCCTTTAGCAATTACTTTCCATGCAAACTGTTGGGTTCCCTCCATAGTGCTCAGTGGAAATCTGGCCAAAGCTGTGGGTTGCTGCCAGCCCCTAACTCAAGGGTGTGCTCCTTCAGCATCTTCTCTGCTGAGCCCAGCCCTGCCATACATACACTTACGTTGAGGATGACACAATGCTTATAAGGTAACTTAACTACCATCAATCACCAAGGTGACACTCACCTAGAAGCTACTGCAAATCACTTTGTGCCCAACAGTAAGTGTCAATGACATACACATATATGTATATACACAAACACATACATATATAGTAGAGATGACACATTGAATAACAAATAATACAAAAGATTCTATTTTGTAAAATTAAATTAATTGGGCTGACATTGGTTAATAAGATTATATAGGTTTTAAGTGCACATTTCTATGATACATGATCTGTATATTGCATTATGTGCCCACCATCCAAAGTCAGATCACTTTCTGTGACATATATTTGTCCCTCTCTACCTTTGACCACCTCCATCCACCTTCTTTTTTTTTTTTTTTTTTTGCATATGGATATCTAATTTTCCCAGTACTGAATAGTTTATTTAGACAGAATTTGTCTATACAGAACTTAATCTATAGATTAATTTAGGGTTTCTGTGATACTTATGTAAACATCCAATAATGGTTATGTTGCTTTTCTAATCCTGATAATTTTTTTCTTTTATCTTTTTTGTTCCTTGGTTTCTTCATAAATAAATTTTTTCCTCATAAATAATCTTTGCTATCAGGATTCACCATAAATCCTGTCAACAACATTGATCCCTGATGATCAATTACCTGTGGATTTGTTCTTTATTGTCACTTCTACTCAGCTCGTTAATAGTTTAAAAATGTGCTTTTTGTAAGTTTTACCCACTTTTTTCAGTTTTTCTCTCCTTAGAGTGATTTTTATGAACATTGTTTCCTTACTTAAACCAGTCAAACAAACAGTTTGTTATTTGCAATCAGGAGGCTTAATGAAACTTGTCTCATGGGAAAATGGAAAAGATCCAATGATGTGGCTTCTATGTTAACATAATGTCAGTTATATTTTAATTATAATAATAATTATGATAATTATTTACCTTATGATCGTATCATACAATTTCAGAAGTATTTTATTTATAAGAAGGATACTGGTCCCTGGACCATACTTAGCTCAAATATCAGGCATGAATGAAATAGGTGTTCAGGAGGAAGGGAGAAGGGTCCTGTCATTTCATACATTACAAACATGTTCTGTGCAAACAGTACAAACATTTTTTCTAGATAAGCTACTTATCCTTTCATAGGTTTTACTTTAATATAGAAAATGTTCCAGTAGATAGCAGGGCTGCACTGCTTAGGTTTGTTTCACATTGTAGAACAAGATTATAACAAGAGCAGTACTACTAATTTTATCTTTGGAGTATTGATGTGACAAACTACTGAGCACTAATGAAGAGTAGACTGTACTCCAGGGTGGAAGCTGGAAAATAAGCAAAGATTTAATTTTGAATCTTCTGAATTTCTCTTCCAACCATAGACCTCTTAGGAACACACCCTATGCATACACATAAAGAATGATTAGTGGTGTCACATTTGAATTTCATGTCCTTCTGCTTTGAATTAGATTTCTAATCCTCAGTATTTTAATATAATTTGCAATTTTCTTTTTATTTTTAAAATTAAAGTTTCCCAGTGAGTATAAATTTTAATATGTTATGTATCTTATGCTTCTTTCTAGAAACTTCAGACTTTGCCAGTAGATTTTATGCCATAATATATGCTATCATTCAGAAGAACTCAAGTAATTTTTTTGTATTTAAAAATTTGCTCAGGCCCTGGCTGGTGGCTTAGTGGGTAGGTGCTGGCCTGAGAACCCAAAGGTCGCTGGTTCAATTCTCCAGCCAGGGCACATAACCAGGTTGCAAGCCAGGTCTCCAGCCAGGTACCTGGTTGGAGGCAGGTGAAAGGCAACTGTACATTGATGTTTCTCTTCCTCTCTGCCTCTCTTCCTTCCCTGCTCTTTGGAAATAATAAATAAAATATTTTAAAAAATTGTTCACATGTGTTGGGATATCCTCAATCTTATACATTATCTTCATAAAAATGATTTAAAATTTTTTCCTAAGGAAAGATAAATATAAGCATTGGCAAGTTATTGTTCTCAAGCAAATATCACCAAAATTTATTGTTACTTTCTTTAAAAAATAAATTTCACATTAGTAAAATTAATAAAACTGCAAAATTATTAAAACTTTGCACATTTCTTTTGAGAAAACATTTAGAAAATTATAACTTGATATTTTATATTATAAGGAGCAATCAGCTTATTGAATTTACCATCATTAAGGAAATAAATTTACAACTTCACTTTGTACAAATCATTTCTGTGCATAGACAATTGTAAAAGGAGCCAGATCTCCCTGCACTCTCTTTAAAAATAGTTTATTCATTGTAGACAAAACTCTTGGTGCCAGCTTCTCTTTAGAATAGGGGTGTCAAATCTGTTTAAACATTTAAAATAATCACACATATAAAAGGATATGATAGGAAGAATAATGTTCTCTGAGAGGTTCACATTCTAGCCCCCAGGAAGTATAGATATATTAGGTTATAAATGCAAAGGGGAATTATGGTTACAGATGGAATTAAGTTGATGACCAGCTGACCTTAACATAGGGAGATTATCTTGGATTATTTGGGTGGGTCAAAATGTAATCACAAAAAAATCTTTAAAAGGGGAAGAGAGAGGAAGAGAGAGAGAGAGAGGAGACAGAGACAGGGGGTTGAAAGGGACTTAGCCCCAAGTTACAAGATAGAAAAGATAAGAAACATTCCCTCTAGAATGTCCAGAAAGGATGCACCCTTTTAGACCAGTGAGTCCCATTTCAAATTTCTGATCTCTAGAACTGTGAGAAAATAAAATTGCATTATTTTAAACCACAAAATGTATGGTAATTTGCTATAGTACAATGGGAAATTTATACAAGTGGTAAAACAGTGTGATAGTACATGAAGTGGCAGAAAATAAAAGACCTGTAGGATACCTGACTTCTAGCTATTTACTCTACAGTTTCCATCTTTTTGGAAAATGTACCCTATTCTGGAGACATTGACAAGTGTCTAATACAGATCAGGATAAATGAGTGGGTACCTTGCAGTGGTCCAGGTGAGTCTCTTGAAGCCATGGGTTTCTTTTACTGTAATTCAAATAAGCTTTTATACTCTTCCTGGTAGTTATGTCCAGATTGGGTCAGGACTGAGAGAGCAGCTGTGGAAGGCCAGTGTTTTAGATTTCCATTGCAGAGTAAGACAGCTCACCCATCACATGCTCAATTCTTTGAAAGCACTAAATGAAAAGTGCCACATTGGATCTTATCATTAGACTTCAGAACAAAATTTTTATTTGAAGAAAATCAAGCATAGATTTGAGATCAATACAAAGAGGTACAGAATCATTGATGTGTACCTGGCCACAGGTAGGTATAGAGTATCAATCTTGCCCTCACAGTCAATGGATAGATAATCTTTAAACCGAGTTCCTACAGTTAGTGAGAGACAGGGTGAGTCTAAAAGAGATTGAACATCTTAAATCAAAGATTATATGACTAATGTGCTAATATTTATTGAGTCCAAAGTTATCCTTTTTCCTGTCTAAAGCCAATAAGAAATACATGGTAGATTTTTTCTATGCAATTTTATACTAGGTTTTTAAATTAACGAATCTATTGCATGAATGTTATTGTTGGTGAATGACACCCTGTCCCTGATCCCAGGGCTTGCCTGACAAATGAAAGAGGAAGTAGAGAATGACATAGACCCAAGGAAGTGGGCCCAATGGAGTGTGTGTAGGTACCTCAGATTTCTTTGCAGTTAGTGTTTCCAATTTGCCAAGTGATGAATTCTACATTAAGTGGGGTGACTCACGTGGATGTTGTAGTGTTGGTTGCAGTAATAATTGGTAGATGATGCAGAAACCATATAAAAAAGACAGAGACCCTCATCTCTGCTCATAAATAACAACTTTCTAATAATGTAATTGGCAAGAATTATTAACTGCAAAAACACTCTACACTGTCATGCCCAGTTCCTGTGGCTGTGTGCATTGTATGTACTTATGTCTACCTACTTCTCTCTGTGCTTTAGTTAATAGCATTATATAGTTAGATCATTATACATATTAAATTGCATAGAATGAGCTCATTTTCTATGAATAGTTTCCTGTCTTTATAAGCCCTACAATAGAATAATTGCCTTATACATTATTTATGAGAAGATCTGAATTAGGTGAAAGCATTGTTTGTTAAACCAAGGAGCTAAAACTAAGGGTAAAAAATTCCCTCATAAATGGTGCCCAAACAATGCCTAGTCCTGTTTGAGTACCATTCTTCACATAAGTATTACTAAGAGGAGGAGTAACAAATGTAATAATATGATAATTGTTTTTAATTTATCACACAAATTTATAAGGACTTAAGTGGTTTATTTAATTTAATACCCAAAAAGTACTACAAAGTATGGGTTCTTATCATCCTAATTTTATAGGTGAGAAAACTGAAACTAAAAGATACTAGTAATTTGTCCAAAATTAGCCAATAACAGAATAACAGGATCAGTATTTGAACACAAGCCTGCCCAATCCCAAAGGTTCTGAGTTAATGAGGATGCTATGAGAGGAGATCCAGGGATTGGGTAAAAAACTTGACCAGTATTTGCATTTTTAATTTTGAGATTCTTCCATTCTCTGAAATCCTATGACATTGGACTGGGTGAGACCTTAATCCAACATCTCCAGATCTCCAATTTTGCAGTCATGGAGCTTGAGGTACAGAAAAGCAAAGACATGGTAAGTTGCTCTTGAACATGCCCCATTCTATTGTCTCAGCTTTTCACTCAGTTCCATTATTTCCTGTGTTTCAGCTTCCTTACCTTCTCCATGGAGCTAGAGGCTTACATGGGGGAATTTGCCTCAAATCCAGCATACACCTTCTCGCACTTTGTTTTGTCAATAAACACGCTGATTCAGGCACCAGAGAATTTGATTGAGTTGGACAAAAACTTGCAAATTTCCAGTTGTAAAATAATTTGGTGAAACCCCTCAAACCTGGCAAATGCCTTGGCTTCCACATAGATTTATTCAATGATGTTCAAAGTGGAATATTTGTATTGTCAGTTTTTCAGAAATGGCAAGACTAAATAAAGCACAATGCAAGTGGCTGAACAGATTGATCATTTTTCAGTGAGCCTCCAGATGGCAAATGCAGTTCAGTAGAAGAATGCAAAATAAATTGATCACAAATGTTATGTGCTAATCATATGACATGCAGATTGGAAAACAGATTTTTTTGTGGCTATTATATGAAAATGATGAAAACCATTAGGGTAATGCATACCTAGTAATCTCCATTTTTAGATCTACTATAATATATGCATGCATATATTTAAATAAATAAAGTATTGCTCAGTGTATTTGATGTACTCTGAGAACTCATAAACTGGGCCATATTCAACAGAGGGTTTGTGTATGGCTACAAACATAAGAAATTAAACACTTCTGTAGTGAGAGTTTTACCATTTAGGCATATTCAAGTTGAAATATAAGAGACTTCAGCATTCTAAAGCAAACTGCTTGGAAGGATCACTAAGAAAGTAATAATAGAATAGAAAACTATTTATTCTTTCAGTTAAAAATTTCCCAAATAAGACCATTATACTCTTAAATTGAATCTGTATTCCTGTCTATAGTTTGCTAGGGCTGGTATAATAGAATATCATAGACCAGGTGGCTTAAACAGGCAGTTTGGATAACAAAAACTAATTTCCTTCTATCTTTGGAGGCTAAACATGTGAGCTTAAGGTGTTAGCTACTTTATTTTCCTTTGAGAACTACTCTCAACTTGACTTGTAGATGCCCATCTTCGCCCTCTGGGAGCACATGGTTTCCTTCTGTGTGAATCTGTGTTCTAATCTCTCTCTCTCTCTTTTTTTTTTTTTTTTAGGACACCAGTCATATTGAGTTGGGACCCATGCTAATGACCTCATTTTAACTTAATGACTCCTTTGAAGACCCTTTCTCTAAATGCAGTCACATTCTGAGATCTTGAGGGTTAGGACTTCAACATACAATTTTTTCATGGGGGGGTACAACTAAACCCATAACACTATCTTATTCTTTTGAAAATAAATGCTTTTTATTGCAATTCAGTACTCTTACTATTGAATAAACATAAATTGAGATGTATTATATGATAGGTACATAGTTATATTGAAATTTTCAATTATAATTGCCCAGAGCATGGAGTCTAACTACATCATCAAATAATATTCTGATTTACACAGTCACGGACTAGATTCTAGGTGCTTCATTTCTTTTCCACCCCAAAGGGAGATCTTATTGGTTTTTGCAGGCTCAGACTCACTTTCCAGTTTCCAGAAAAATGAATTAATTAATTTGTTCATTAAATATTTATTGGAATGTTTGTACATTCTAGGGTTTATTATTAGTTTGTTGGCTATTTGTTAGCTTTGACAATGATGGTTGGGTTGAATTACAAGCTATTATGGGCTTGGCTGTAATATAATTACTTACATTATTTCATTAATCCTCCCAAAAATTCTATGAGGTAGAGAAAGTTTTAAGTCACACAGATGAAGAAAATGGGGGACAAAGAAGTCATATCAGAGTATTAATTCTCTATTGCTACAGAAAAAACGATCACAAACTGAGTCATTTAAAATAACACTCCTAGATCAACTAAGAGTTCTGTGGGTCTGTCATGGTGTGGCTGGTTTTCTGCTCAGGATATCACAAGGGTAAAATCAAAGTGTCTCACCTGAGTGCTCATGCATAGGCTTTGGCAAAAAATTTGCTTCTAAGCTCATTCAGGTTGTTGGCAGAATCCAGAACAGGACCTTGACATCCTATTTCATTGCTGGCTGTCAGCCAGGGGACCATTCTCAGCTCTAGCCACCTGCATTCCTTGCCATCTGACTCCCTCTATCTTCAAGCCAGCCACCGTGCATCAAATCCTTCTCATGCTTCGGATCTCTGATTTCTGCTTCTCTACATCTACATCTAGACATAAAGGGTTCAGATAACTATTAGTCCTATTCAGATAATCTTTCTTTCTGAGAGTCAACTGTACCATATAATATAACCTAATTTTAGAATTCTTGGAAGCCATCTTGAAATTCTGCTAGTACAATGTTTAACGGTGGTCCCAATGATGTTATATAATAAATCACCACAAAATCTCAGCAGCGTGTAACTTTTTCTGTTTATTTGCCTTACACATCTCTGTGTTGGTGTGTGTATGTGTGTGTGTGTGTGTGTGTGTGTGTGTGTGTGTGTGAGTGGGGGAGTTCAGTTGATCTAGTTCAGGCTTAGCCTTAATACTTTAGCTTGGTTAGCTTTGCTACTTGTGTCTCTTGTCTTCTGCTTCAGACAGTGAGTAAACTAACTCATCAAAATGGTGGCCAAGCAAGAGGGTGAGCAGAGGATGCAAGGCTGTCATGGTCTAGACTCAGAAATGGCATTTTTGGTACTGGCCACTTGCTCTTTATTTTATTGGCAAAAGCAAATCACATGGCTGAAGTCAAGGGGCAAAGAAATATTCTCTTTCATGGGAAAAACTACAAAGTCAGAAAGCAAATAAGATAGAGACAGGGAGGATTGAAGAATTAAGACAAAGATACATTTATCTGATTTATGCATTGCCATAGTAACTGTTCTTTGCAGTTGAGTAAACTCAACTGCAGTGTTTCCTCTTCTAGCAGCGGAGCTGCCTGAATGGGTGAGCTTTGTTCTCATCACTCCTTGTATGAATGATTCTTCTACATAGGGTTGACCAATGTTTTCTGTAAAGAGCAAGACAGTAAATACTTGAGATTTTGTGGATTGCACTGTTTTTGCCACAGCTGCTCTGAGTTGAGGCATGGAAACAGCCAGGGACAATACATATACAGAAGTTGATTTACAAAAACCGGCTACCAGCTGGATTTGTCCTGTGGGCTGGTGTTTGCTAACGTTTAGCCTATATCCAATTAACTAGGGCTTGACTATACCTGGTGTTTTGGACAAATGCTGCCAAAACAACATTAAATAACAAATGATGCAAACAGTTAATTGCTTCAAGTAAACATTTTTTTGATGCTGGCAGCTCTACAGAGGACTTCAGTTTGGCTAATCAAGGTGTGGGGTGGTTGGGCTGGGATCAGCACAGCAGGTTTGAGTCAGGCCTGTGACATAGGTGCTTGTTCTGGGCCCCAAGTTTATGGGTTGGTGATTGCTTGGTAAAAGCTCTGCCTGGTGGTTCACCCAACGGAAGACAGAACCAGAACTCTGAAAGGCCTCTGCTCATGTTGTGTCCAGTAACACTGCATCAGCTAGAACAGTCACAGGGTCAGACAGAATATAGACAACATGATAATATATACTCTGTTCTTGCTGAGAAGAGGAAGGAAGTGAATATGGAGAGGGAAAAAATCTGTATGATCACATCTGCCTGAGTTATGAAACATGACAATTTCCCCTAATTATTGTCAATTTTTTTATGGGCTTAAAAGTATTCTGCATAAAGGAACTCATTTATTGTGGTATCAGTGTGACTTTAAATGGTGACATTATTTCAAATAATCAGGAAGCACTCTAAATATGTACAAAGGAAAGAAATGTTTATGTGATCATTTATGGTCCCTCCCCTGCATTAATTCACTTGGGCTATTCATTATCTACAAAACCACAGGAAAAAATAACGAGAAGAGTCCAATCATTCCCACAGAAATTATGCCAAGTACCAATCAAATTCGCAGCAGGTAAATTTGCAGAACTGTAAGGAGGTGTGTAGAACCCACGGCAGATCAGTTCAATTTTATTCACTACATGGTGCATCTGATGAGACTGGCCACATAAACCAGATAACAAATTGCTCCAAAACTTAGGAGCTTAAAATAACAACATTTTACTATCTCTTGTTATATCTGTAGACCAGAAATTTAGACACAGTTCATCTGGGTTGTTCTGTCTCTAGGTCTCCTTCAAGCCAGGTGGATACTGTGCTAATTTTCATGCCCCAGCTTCAGAAGTCCCTAGTGACATTTCTGCCATCCTTGACTTAAAAATTCAGTCAAAAAAGAGCCAAAACAGTTTCAAGGAGAAAGAACACAGACCTTGCCTTTTGGTGGGAATTGTGTCAAAGCCACATTATAATGTGAGCATGTAGAATGATAGATATTGTTGCAACTATCTTTGAACAATACTCTATGCAATAAATCCCTGTGAACCCTGAAGACACAAGTGAGGGGGAAGAAATAACACTCAGTCTGAAGGCCATGGTGTTGGCATGTGTGTGTGAGAGGAAGAAGCAGCCCAAAGCATATAATGGACGTAGGAAGGAGAAAATCACAAAATAGCCAACGTAAATTAATGGGAAGTACAGCAAATGGGTTTTAGAATAGCAGCTTTTAAAAAATAGATTATGCTGTTACAGCTGTTCCAATTTTTCCCCCTTTGCCCTCCTCCCCTTAGTACTCCACAATCTCTCTGGCAATCCCCCCTCCTTTGTTCACGTCTATGGGTGATGCATATAAATTCTTTGGCTACTCCATTTCTTATACTTGCTCATAACCTCCCTTTGCCTATTCTGTAACTACTGATTTGTACTTCTTAATCCCTTCACCTTTTCCCCCACAGGCTATCATCCTGGTGTTCTCCATATCTACAATTCTGCTTCTGTTCTGCTTTTTTGAATAGTTTGTTTTTTATATTTAATTGTTGACAGGAATGTATTTATTGCGATTTTAATGTTCATAGTTTTGATCTTATTTTTCTGAAATAAGCCCCTTTACCCTTTCATAAATTAATGGTTTGGGGATGATAAGCTCCTTTAGTTTTTTTTTTTTTTTTTGGGGGGGGTGGGGTATGGGAAGCACTTTATCTGCCTTTGAATTCTAAGTGACAGCTTTGCTGTATAGTGTTTTCTAGGTGGTAGGTTCTTGCTATTGATAAATTTAAATACTTCTTATCAGTCCTTTCTAGCCTGTAGAGTTTCTTTTGAGAAATCAGCTGACACCCTTATGGGAACTCCTTTGTAGGTAATTACTGCTTTTCTCTTGCTGCTTTCAGAAGCCTCTCTTATCTTTAACATTTGGCATTTTAATTATGATGTGTCTTGGTATGATTCTCTGCATCCATCTTTTTGGGGAATCTCTATGCTTCCTGGAATTGAAAGCCTATTTCCTTCACCAAATTAGTGAAGTTTTCTTTTATTATTTTTTCCAATGGGTTTCTAATTTCTTATTCTTTCTCTTCTTCTTCAGCGGAATAGTAGCTTAAATGCTATTGCCTTTTCCAGTGGCAAGGGATGCAAGATTTCAGTGGTAAGAAGACCTTGAGGGGCTGGAGCACTCTAGATTTTTTGAAATCTTGAAACAACCTGCCAGTGCTTCATTATAAATCAGAATCTACAATGGGGAGAAAATTCTGTAAACTGTAAACTGAATGAAAATTGAGTAGAATGGGTTATTCAAGATAAAAGGGAAAGATGCTCAGATTAAAGCATGGAGGATAATAGAGTCAGGCTATCTCAGAAAGGAAGTTGTCATCTTTTGGTATTATCCAAATACAATGGGCCATTGATTATCAAAGATACAGACTAAGGCTAAACATTCTGGATTCAAGAATGTAGCAGCTTATGCCAGGACCCTGGCTGACAAAGCCTAAAAGAGAATCTAAAGCAGTCAAACACCAAATAAACAGAGGCTAAAATAAACATGATGTTTTGACCCAGGTTCATGAGGAATAATTCTAAAAGCAGTAAGTGATAACTTAGTGATGTTTCTTTTATTTTTTCCAGTCCTGTGTTTATAAGACATGGCCAAGTGAAAAAAATACTGACTGGTAATAACCATCACATTTTAGCCAGTTGAACTTCATTTAGGCGTCTGTTTCTTCATCCACTCATTCAGTACCTATGAGCCCCTTTTATGTGCCAGGAACTGTGACAGGAGCTGGGCATACTAAAGACTCCGCTTCTTTGCTCACCTGTATCTTCCTCATTTGATTTTGAATCTTTTATTGTTTGCATGCTGACTCACTTCAACTCTAATCTCTGATTTTCTCATGGTCTCAAAGCTTGTGTTTATTTCTCTGAGTTTAACTTTCCGTTCTCTGTAGTTGCTATGGACAGGCCAACCCCTTTGTCTACTTGCTTTGCATTTCAGAAATATCTTTCTACAATAGATGTGGGTACTGGTGCTCAGGAAGAGTTCATGCTGCTCTCCTTCCATTGGGATAGAAGAAGTTTTAGGTAGACACCATGGTGAGAAACAGTGATTAGGGGTTTACTAATGTAATGGCCACAAAGGAGCAGTATTAGCCATAATTCTCATACTTTAATACAGTGACACACCTTAGAGAGCACAGAGAGATGGGTAGTTACTATGCCTTTTACTAAATTTCTTAATATCATGTCTCAAGGAAGGTTATCTTTAGCTCTAGATTAAAGAATACTCATATTTTATATTTCATGAGTGCTTGCAAAATCAGAGAAATCACCATGTACTTTTGTAATCAGACATAAGAGTGACAGAACTGATAACTGATTATGAATTTTAGGAAGCTTAATTAATATTCTTGCCTGAAGGTAACACTATACCATTTTACTTTTATAGTAATGTTAGTCTAAAGACTACCAGCAATTAGGACCTATATTTCTTTTAACCAAAAATGTAGTTCGTAATCTGAAAATGAGGCAGGTCCATGTTTTGGTGTCATGTTGACTCTGAAACATTGATTTTGTCATTAAGAATTCAAAAGAATATGCTAACAATTGACAGCCTCCATGATAATAAATCTGAGAATATACCTCAAAAAAAAAAAAACAAAAAGCAAACAAACAAAAAAAACCAAAACAGCCATTTTTAAATGGAACTTAGTGCAATTCTCCTGAAATTACTATGAGTTAATCACAATAAATTTGACATCACAGAACCATTTAACGTTGCCCTTTTAAAATTTGAAGATTGAAAGTGTAGCTTAAGTAATTAATACTTAGTTGTCCTTTTTGATATTTAGCTAAAAGGGTTAATTGCTTCTTTAAGGCAGTACCTGTGTGTGTGTGTATGTGTGTTACTTAAACAGTACCCTACAAATAGACAGTGCTTGTCTACTTGTAAGCGATGGCAATTAATTGGCAGTTAGCTCAATGAGTATATCCATTGTTATGTATACCTGGGAGAAGGAGAAGCAGTCTATCTATGTAATATAGCCTTACTTGATAGCATTTGGAATGGGGGTTTGATTTGTTAAAACATTGATTTAACTCATCCTGAGTGTGGCTAAAGAACAATGTCACTGTATGGGAATTGAGGGAACATAAATAGCTTTGAATCTCTGCTAAAATTATACAACATATCAAAGACATCGTTTTTGATCAATACAAGACATTTACTCTTTTCTTTGGTGAGATGAAGGTGAATAGGGCTTTGCAAAGCATGCGTATGGTACAATGCAAGACCCTTGGATACATGGCACCTATTTGATATTCACAGAAACATTGTAAGCTCCTTCTTTTTCCTTTATAAAATCAAACTGAGACTTGCAAACTATACTTCATCCAACCCAATGTACCTAAATAGAAACCAGAGCTTCTGAACTCAACCCAAATAATCTTTTTCTAAAAGGATATGATGTCAGTGCTTAATAAGTGCTTAACCTGGTTTACACATATAAGAGAGTAGCATAACCTGATGGCCAAGTGGCACCTGTTTTGGGGAAGAAGTTGGTACAATCACTTGAAGTTCTCAGAACTCAATCTGTGGACTGATAGCATCTGGTTGATGATGAAAGATGCTATCAGCCCACAGATTGAGTTCTGAGAACTTCAAGTGATTGTACCAACTTCTTCCCCAAGAAGTTTATTGTACAAACCTGTCAGTTGAGAGAGCCAGCCATACCACCATCATTGCATCTTTATTCTCCTTTGCTCCCCTCCCTTGCCCCTACCTCTCACTTTTTGGAGTGCTGTGAATAATTAGAACTTAAATTCATTGAGCACCTTCTAGGTTCCAGGCACTGCTTTGGTTGCTTGAGAACTCTCTTCTGCCTTCCACTCTCCAAAGGAAGAAAGACACTCAGGGAATGAAGTAAGATTTTCTAGCAATTATGAAAAGAGGAAAGAAGTATGTAACCCCCTGGCTTGGTGTTTGATATTAGTGAATAACTGACTTGGCTTTTTCTACAAGAGGGTGTGTGTTGTGAAGGGGTTTCAGAAAAAAAAAAAAATATCATGGTGGATTATGGTGGAGAACTATCAGGCAGAAATGGGCAATATTATTTTCCTACTCTTGAATTTCCAGTTCCTGGAAAAATAATCTATAAAACATATATACATACATCATATAAATGCATAGTACAGATGTATAAAATGTACATATACATACATTAATATATACACATATCAGTGTGTATACACACACACACACAATCACACATACAGAGCAATAGACAGAGAGTTTTTTTTTTTTTTTAAGATTTTATTTATTACTTTCAGAGAGAAGGGAAGGGAGAGCAGCAGAGAGGGAGAGAAACATAAATGTATGGTTGCCTTTCACCTGCCTCCAGCTGTGGACCTGGCTGGAGACCCATCTTGCAATCTGGTTATGTGCCCTGGCTGGGAATCAAACCAGGAACCTTTGGGTTCACAGGCTGGTACCTTACCCACTGAGCCACCAGCCAGGGCTGAGAGTTTTAAGAACTTGTTTCACATGATTGTAGGGGCCGGCAAGTATGAAATCTGCAGTGTAAGCCAAAAGACTGGACACTCAAGTACGAGTTGATGTTTCAGTATGTAGTCCAAATTCCTCGTGGAAGAAGGTTAGAAACTTCAGCAGGGTTTCTATGTTGCAGTTTTGAGGAGAATTTCTTTTTTGTAGAAACCTCAATATTTTTCTCTTAAAATCATTTACTGATTAGATTAGGCCCATCTGCATTATGAAACATAATCAGCTTTGCTCAAAGTTTACTGATTTAAATGTTAATCACATCTAAAAAATACTTGCATAGCAAGTGTCTGACAAAACGAATAGGCACCATGACCTGGCCAAACTGACACATAAAACAACCATCACAGATGGAATTGGGGACTTTAGTTTAATAATGACAACACAGATTGGGGCAAAGTTGCACCCGAGGTTGGCTAGAGAGTACAAGCGAATCCGACATGGGAATGACAGTGCCCGGGTGTTCAGTTTGTATGAGTCTCTTGTCAGCAGAGTCTACTGGAGCGCCCATGGGTGGAGTCAGTCTTTTACATCTTGCAGGTCAGCAGGTATGACACAGCAGATTCACCAGACAGCAAGTTCATTTTTGCTTTTGGAGAAAATACCATCCCCAGACTAAGACATATGAGAGAAATAGGTCACTTCTTGAAACAATTAGACTTTCACCTACTTTGAGGATAGATGGTGGGGAGGGTTGAGATGTGATGAGAAAAGAGGAATTTAGTATCATCAAAGACCCTGAAGTCACTCTTGCTTTAATAGCAAACTTTATTAAGAAAGGGTTTTCTAAAATAGCTTGAAATTGCAATAATGGCCTCCCCCCCGACAAAGGTAAAGAAGTAGAGGGTAATAAAGCTTAGCTCAGAGGAAATATAAAATCAATACATATTTATCCACAACTAATAATCCTTTCCACTAAACTTATATTAATGGGATAGGAGACATATTAAATATTAACTTTTTAATACAACAACTTCGTAATGTCAGGGCTACTTTCTCTATTGTACAGATAAGGGACCTGAGTCAGAGGAATTATGTAATACAACTAAGATTACACCAGCTACTGTGAGGCAGATTTGGGAATTTTACTCAAAAGCATTTGGATTTGGAATTATTTCTTTTCTTTTTTACATCCTTCATGGCATGTTGCATTTCCCTGAACTCTACTTTAATAAAGACTTAGCAGATTAATGGGTTCCTTATAAATGCAATTTGAGTTGAGTCTGCAATGTCATTGGAAATCAGTTCCTATGTTTATCCAGACATTTTATCCTTAGGTTTGACTCATTCTTTTTTTAAGCATTATGAAATAATTGGATTTGGCTACCATTCAACTGAAATGGTGAATTTCTTTTCTTCTGAGGAGATGGACGAGTCAAATTTTGATGATCAAGAGTTGATAGTGTTTGTGTATTTGTGCATGCTCTGAGCAATCCTTTAATCATTGGAGGAGAGGTCTGCAGGGGGAAGATTTTGACAGAAAGTTCCAGTCTCATCCTTTTCTTTTGCTAACGATTGTTCTACACCTTATCTTGTAAAAGGTTTTATCTTTGTTTCCCTTCCCCTATGTTAGATTATCTTTGACTAACACCGTTCCTCAGGCTTCCTTCTTTTTTTGTTATATAAAAAGAATGAATCACATTGACTTTAGTTTCCCAGCTAAGAAAAATTTGTAGTGTACTTATATAATTGCTCTGTCCTGCAGCCAACAATAAACCTTTTGAAAAGTATTGGGTTTGTTTTTGTTTATTTTCTTTGTCAAGTCCTTAATGTTTATGCTCAGTTGTCAAGTAGACTTTTATTCCAAAAAAGACTGAATTTTCCCTTAAAAAGAAAAATATCTTCTCAAGACTATGACATTGAAATCCCTCTGGAGTTCCAGCCTTCCTCCATAAAGAATCTGGACTAAAACTAAAACATCAGCCCTTTTTATTTATTGTTATTTTTAAGAGAAGAGGAGGGGGAAAGGGAGAAAGGGAGAGAAACATTAATGTATGGTTGCCTTTTGCATTACTCTAGCTGGGGAACTGGTTGGGGACTATATGCCCTGACTAGGAATCAAATTGGTGACCCTTGGATTCGCAGGCCAGTTCAATCCACTGAGTCACACCAGCCAGAGCTATTAAAACATCTGCTCTTACTTGGGTCTCCAGCCTGCTGGCCTACTCGACAGATTTCATACTTGTTAGGGCCTCCCATTATGTGAGCCAATTAAGAGTAATATATAACATTATAACATTGCTAATTTAATTGTCTTATTTCTTCATAAAACTATAGGTTAATAAAATTGTATATTAGTTATTTAGTACATTTTGCTCAGTATCCTTAGCTTCAGTATTTTGAATTTCCTTAAAATACAGTAGATAGGCTTATTTGTTTACTCAATGAGTATTACACATATACTAAACTATATATCAGATAAATCTTCTAAATTAAATTGGTGAGTATATTATTCCTTTTTTGAGAATCATTATCAGTAGAAGTATGTCTTTCTGGGAAACTATAATATTCCATTCTGATGACTGGAAGGAAGAATATTTTGGTAATTTAAACAAAGAAAAAATTGCTCATATTCTTGTTCACCTGAAGGCCTCTCTAATATGAAAATGAAAAAAACCAGAATCCAGCCATTTGAAAATGTGTTTGAATGCTGCATTTGGTTGCCTTCCCAACAATAGTTCCTCCTGCTTCCCCTGGTGAGGGTCTGTAGGATCGGCCTGAAATGAAGCTTCAGTTCCAGGGAAAGTCACTTCTGAAGTCCATCTCTCCAGGCTACAGCAGTTCGTAAATTGGCTAAAGGTGAATATTTTTTTCGGGTGGGGAGAACAGTATCTCCTTGTCTCCGGCCATTGTTTAAATTCATTCTTGACTCTCCATAGCTCTTTGAAGAATGTTCAAACACTTCTTATCATATGAGGCCTTTTATAAGTCAATTTCTACATTAATCTAGATTCACAGATGGCCTCCCCTCTCCCCCACTCTCTCTCTATTTCACATGCACACACACACACATACACACACACTCTAAATCTTTTTCAGGATTCCTTTTCACTAAAAACTTTTTTTAATGGAAGTTTTTCAGGCTTGATGGCTTTTCCTGTAGGAGTTCATTGCCTATAAATCTTGCACCCTCCTTGCCTCTTCCCCCACATGTCCTGTAGCTAAGGTTTTGTCTTTCTAGATTTGGTCAAATATTATCTCCTCTGAGAATATTTCCTGACAGAAACAGGCAAGGTTTGGGATGCTCATATTTGCTTCCACACTTAAGCTTCATAGTGTATCCAAATACTCATCATATGGCACTATAGTTGTTGGTTTTATTATCTATCCCGAGAGAATACTGTAACTTTCTAGAGAACATGGATTGTGTCTCAGTCACTAGAATAGAGTAATAACAAGAGTATGTACTTTGGAGTGCAGCATACTTTTACTACTCAAATGTTTCCCAGTTGTACAACTATAAGCAAGTTCCTTTACTTTGCTGAGCATTAGCTTTATTTTAAGTAGAGCTACTAATATTTACTTCTTAAGGAATTTTTTTATATAGGAATACTATATATCGAATTATATAGGAATACACTAAATATGATGTCTGGCATATATTTTGTTATTCTAGAACACTCAAAATATTTGCTGAGTAAAAAAATAACTCCTCATTAGTAAAATGAAAGAATCAAAGTTTTCAGGAAACTGAAATTCCCATTGAGATATGACACCATTCCAGTGCCCACCTCTTAAAAAAATGTTCTCAATGTCACTAGTGCCTCTCTGTGTATAGGTTCTGTGGTACATTAACTCTTGTTTTCCAGGTTTGGATGATCAAATATTTTGAATGGTATGCCAACTTTATCCCCATTAAAGGCATTCATAATTTTTAAGGAAAATTAAGGATTTAGATTAAAGCATGAAAGTGACAGCAGCACAATTTTAAGATTGTTGTCAAAACTGTTTTTCAAAATCAAAAAGAACAGCCAGGGAATATAGACCAAAATTTAAAATCCTGTAGAGAGCTTTTCAACACATATAGGTGACAGGACTTCCAGTTGTTTGATTATTTATAACTGATAAGCAAACTACTTCAAAACTTGGTAGCACAAGATAAGGACTGTTCATTACGTGTCATGATTTGTGAGTCACAAATTTGAGTAGTCCTGAGTTTTCTGTACATAAGACATCAGTGAAGTCCACTCAGAGGCATTAGCCTATGGGATAATATGGGTCCAATACAGCTTCATTCTTGGCAGGGATGGCTAAGAGTTTGGCTTAGCTGGCAATTTTGATGGAAGGCTATGCATAATATCTTCAGTGTGGTGGCTCAGATATCCAAGAGAGAATGTTCCAGCAAATCAGGCAGGAACTTCATGGTCTTTTAACATCAGAGCCCAGCTTCAGATATTACGTACGTAACATTACTTTGCTCTGTTTTGTCAGTTGGAACTTTCCCTATTAAAGGGCTGGGGGCATACTGCCCTACTTCTGGATAGAAGCAATTGTAAACAATTTGCAGCCATGTTTTGGAACCAACACAATCTATTTGTGGCCACAAATTATTTCCATGTTAAAAACACACCATTCCAAGATTCCTGTTCCTCTTCTGCCACCCTGTCTCATCCCATTTGTAAAATCAGCTTAGACTTGAGGTTAAGGATCTCCTCATATAGGTTAACTCCAGGTGCTAATGATATTCCTTAGATTCAGTCCTTCTAATGCTAAAGACCAGTGATATAAAGCAACGAGTTATCTGACTATATTCAATCTTGGACTCACATACATACCAAATATACAATAATGGAACAGATAAAATGTAACTGCTATAGGAACTCTTGTGAAAAGGGAGAGAAACAAGACAAACAGAAGTCACTATTCCATACCAATTCTGGAATCTAGCTGGATTTATGTTACTAGTTATTTTACTGGGGCTCAAACTTGCTCCTTGGTCAAGATTTTTGTAGTTCTTAACTCTATCCTCTGGAGTCTTGGTTCTTCCCTCTAATTCTGTGACTATTGTTTACATACTGCCCCCATTTCCATGTTTACAATCAAGCTAAGTAGTTTTCTTGGTCTGCATGTTACAAGAAGAAAGTTAGAGAACCAAAAGTCTTGTTTTAATTTTCTTTATTTTCATGTTATTGTGTTTCCACCACTTTTAATCCAAGTTGGTACAACTGCTTTAAACATGGTATATTTTTAAATATATCTATTTAAAATCCACTATTAGACAAAAGTCATACTCATGAAAATGTGAGATAAGCTCTTATCTATCTTGAGTTATCTCTCTGTGAAGCTGCTCTAGGACAATAGCCTTAAGAAGCTCAGAATCATTATTGTCTGTTCTAGAAGCACTAAGAGACATATACTTAAAATTCTTAGATTTCCTTTTTGTTTTACTGAGGTGGTATGAGAGATATTACTTCATATTCTTCTGAGATTTTAACAAAGTATATTAAAGTATATTCTGAGATCTTAACAAAATATACTTAACAAGTATAATCACATCCCTGATTCCCTCAGGAAAAGAGGAGGACATTTGACAATGTCTAGAGAAATTTTTGTTTTTTTCAAATAAGGACCTGCTGTGGCATCTACTAGGTAGAAAGAAATGAAAGATTCTGCTAACCATCCCACAATGCACAAGATCTCCCCTCCCAAATAATAATTATCCATCCCAAAGGGTCAATAATACTGATTGAGAAACAGTACTCTAGGCCATTTACTTGCCAGGTACAAAACCATGTTTCAATGATCTATTTTTATGCAACAAATGGGACCAAAACTAATGTCATGAAACAACTACACATTGACCATCTGGTAGTTTATAATATCGTCCCAAGTTGGTCAACATTCCAGATTAAAAAAATTCCTTATGACTTTTAGCCAAAAAAATATAGTAACAAATATTATAAATGTTGTGCTAGAACCTAAGAACGAACACTTTTGTAATGTACGCAAAGAAAGACAATGTAACCTGAAGACTTAACATTTAAACTTCATGTAAGAGATCATAGGAAAACAAGCAAATAGAACTGAGGAAATTCCATGCTCCACCATTGCAAGGGCTCTACCAGGAATGGGTTTCAGCAAATAAAAAAATAAGTGCAGTCACTTGAGCATGAAGTTGGAAAATAACCACTGAATAAATCTAATTTTCGAACTAACAGATGAGATAAGGATATGCCCTTTATAGGCATAGAATAAAATTAGGAGAATGAGAGGTGGGCAAAGAAACCATGTTTTTACTTAGAAATTCGGCAAGTATGTAGAAAGACTCAAGTGTTTGCCCTGACTTTTCTATAGAAATTGTATGTAAGTCTGGCCAAATAATCTAATTGATTAGGGGCAGTTCTTCCTTAGAGCACAATTTCTTGAATAAATGTGAAAGGAATGCCCAAATTAGAAAATCACCATTTAACCTTAATTAAGAATGAATAAACCACTTGGCGAAACATGGGAATTTTACAATGAGGGGTTAGGCTTTCTTTAGCTGAAGCTACCAATTTATCTTAATTTTATTATGGTAACTAGACATTATATTCCTCTTTGTATGATGTAATATAAATTGTATAGCAACAGCATGCAAAAAATTTGGTGCTACTAGCATAAATAAGCTTTTAGAACTCCTATTTATAGAGAATGCTGGAACTGTGGGACAAGTAAAATTATACCATAAGAAAGCAAAACAGACAAATCCCAGTGTCAGAAATTCTTGACAATAACTGACTCAGTCCCTTTAACAAGTCATTACTGTACATACCAAGGGCTGGGAGGGGCACTGCTTTGTGTTGATACAGTGGACCCAAACAAGTTACATATATTGTGATTGGTTGTTAGTTATTGTTTACAAGTACATATTATTTTTTCTTTGCATAGTTATTATTGCTCATATTCTTTGCCTTGTTATTTACAGCTTTGTTTACAAGTTCCCTCATATGCTTACTGGAAAATTCATGTTATTTTGATATATTGGTAATGACCTAATTTATTAGCGATTATTGAAGAAGGATTGTGTCAAGCACTGAGTATGGTGTTGCAGAAAAGTTGCTAATATAACCAGAAGCGGTCTAGCTTAAAAAATAAACCATCCTGTTCTTTTTGCTTGTTTTACTGTTGGGCTCTGTGGGTTTCCTGTGCAAATGTGTACTTCAATTTTCAGCCAGGGAGATGGCAGGATTGGGAAGACAGGGGCATTGTATTCAGGTTATTTTGCTTCAGTTCTGAGGTTTCCTTATTTCTAGGATATATTTCTTTTATATTTTAGTCATCTGCTCTGATGGCCTGAGCTTTATCTTCTACCACTTCAAAGTATGAGACAGTAATTTTCTATTGTTGCAACTGGCTGACCTGGTGGGTTCTCTAAGGCTAAAAACTCATAAACCCATAATTCTTACTTAATGAAAAAGGTGTCTTTCAGATATAAAGTCTTTTCAAGTTTCTTCTCATTATGGTCATTTTCAATTGCTTTCGATTGCTATTTTGAATATTTTTTGTTTTATAATTATTACCTGGTTATTAAAATGCCAGGCCTCTTTAGACCAGTATTATTAAAACTGCTGCCTTAAAAAGATTCTGAACCACTTGTTTTAAAGAAATGGTCATTAAGCATGTCATGGAATCTTAGATTTTAATCTGAAGAAAGACTAGGTTGATTCAAGATTTTCACAATTTATTCAGTATTCCAATGTACCTATACACATATTCAAAATACTTTCCTAATAGAAAAACTCATCTATTTTTATTAATACTCATTAAGGATAAAAGTCCTTCTAATGAGTAGATTTAAATATATCCTAAATAAAGAGAAACATTTAAATAAAATTAAAAATTATAATTTATCTGGACTAAATAATGGCCTCCCACATATAGCTAAGATAAGTGTAAATGCTCTAGGATATTTAAAATATAAAAAAATTTGGGCATGGTAATATCCCAATTGTAAAATTATATATCTGATTATATATCATTCTTTGATCTCTTAACTGAAATCATTAGTACCAGATGTGTTCAAATTCTGTAGATTTTAGATTTTTAAGAGGTAATATCGTGCTATTTAACATTTCAAGAAGTACTTGGGCAGCACACCATAATTCAGCACATTGATATTTCTGTTGTGAAATGTATAGATATTACATTCATGGAATAAGTGATAAGTATGTATAAGTTAATGTCAGGACTTAATCAGGATTTGTTACTAAAATGACAGGATTCTATAGATTTATATGAGTTTCATCTTTCTTGTTAGAGTTTTAATTAATTATTGAAGATTTTTACAATCAGATGTATTATTCAAATAATCTTAAATCTACATAAACTTTTTATATAGTCATTAGAATCTCTATCAAAGTAGCAGGTAAGCAGAGCTGGTCACTGATATAGAATATTTGTTGTATGAAAAAGTCTATGCTATTGATGTACTTGAAAGATATGTCCCTTGAATGTCTTTCAATCTGGTTCATTCTGTCCTTTTGCTAGTTGTGCCCATTTCCCCATGCACCACACAAAGGAAAACTTTCCTTTATTCTTTACTTGACTCTAAAAAAATAAATTAAGTATTTATAAGTGTGATTTGACAGTGCCTGCTAATATACATTTCCTCATTTTCATAAACTTTTGCTAAGAAATGATGTTTTCATTTTTCCTTCCTTGTTCAACTTGCTATTTCAGCGAATTCATCAGTGTCTTTGGACTTGATTCTCATTCAGCTCTATTTCCTGAATGATTAGTCTACATTATTTGAAGTGGGCAGAAGCCTTATACATAAAATAAATAGGCAATCTACAGAATGGGAATAAATGTTTGCAAATCATATGTCAGATAAAGAGTTAACGTCTAAACGATATTAAGAACTCTGACAACTCAATAGCAAAGTCATATAACAATCTGATTTAAAATGTGCAGAGGAACTGAAGAGTCATACAGTTTCTAAAGAAGATACATAAATGACCAACAGATACAGAAAAAGCAACTCAGTATCACTAATTATCAGGGAAATGCAGATCAAAGCCACAGTAAGATATTACTTCAGAGTTAGAAAGGCTGTTATCAAAAACACAAGACAAGTGGTGAGGATGTGAAATAAAGGGAACCATTGTGCTCTGTTGGTGGGATGTAAGTTGGTGCAGCCACTATGGAAAACAGTATGCAAATTCCTCAAAGTTAAATAGAACTTTAATATGATCCAGAAATTCCACTTTTGGGTATATATCCAAAGGACGGGAAATGAGGATCTGAAAAAATATCTGTTCCTCTATTTACACTGCAGCAATAGAAACAATCTAAAATGGATCAATGGATAGAGAAGATATATAATGGAATATACTTCATCCATGAGAAAGAAGAAAATTATGCCATAAGGCATTATGTCACATGAAATAGCCAAACAGTAAAAGACAAATATTGTATAGTATCACATATGTGTGTATCTAAAAAAATCAAACTCAGTTGTTCCTAGGGGTAGGAGGTGGGAGAGGTTGGAGAAAGGTCCAAACTTTCAGTTATAAGATGGATGCTGTAGATGAGGGTCAAATGTAAAAGGAGATGATTATATAGTTTATAATGCTATATTACATAATTGAAGTATACTAATAGAGTAGAACTTGAATACTCTTACCAAAAAAAACAAGTAATGCATAACTAACTAATAAAGGGATAGATATGTTAGTTAACTAGATGTTGGTGCTTTCTCAATGTATCTATATATTAAATCACCCTGATGCACACTTTAAATACCTTACAACTTGCCCTGGCTGGTGGCTCAGTGGATAAGGCACTGGCCTGTGAACCCAGAGGCTGCTGGTTTGATTCCCAGCCAGGGCACATAACCAGGTTGCAAGCCAGGTCTCCAGCCAGGTCTGTAGCTGGAGGCTGGTGAAAGGCAACCATACATTGATGTTTCTCTCCCTTTCTTTCTCCCTTCCTGCCCTTCCCTCTGAAAATAATGAATAAAAAAGTCTTTAAATATCTTACAAATTTATCAATATACATCAATAAAGCTAAAAATAAAGTGGATCAACGACATAGAAATGTTTATTGTAAAAAATTATGGTCATTCAAATTTATAAACTTCTCTAATCAGTTTTCTTTTATTCACTATGGATGGGTTATAATTAGTCACTAATGGCATCACTAATGTAGTTCTAATGATCTTAATTAGTTGACAAAGACTATGCATATCTTCATGAAATTAAACTGTCACTCTAACGGACTGACTTTAAAACCAGCACAGAATCTCACATCTGTCTCCTCGGAATTTAGATACCTGTTTTAGAGTGTCCAGGCCATGTGGGCTCATCTCATTCACTGATATTTCAGTCATGGCTCTTTTTCTTATCACCTAATAACAGTTTGTCTTTTGGATGGCATATACATGTATTCTACTCATTTTATATAAAATTCATTGATTCTTCTACGGCTTTAATTTAGAAAAGGGAAAACAATTTAGATACAAGGGTAATGCAGTCTGCTGCCATAAAAGCATGCATAGCTGAGAGGAATCTTCCCACGGTTTTTTGCCATAGTAGGAAAATGGGCGGGAGTATGTGCACAGAGTAGTTGATCAGCTGGATTCAATGACCGTTTCCCTCACTGGAATTGCCTATATTCTTGAGAATGTTTTGTAGCAATTATGTTAAAATATAAATTAAAAAGTCTAACAATCTGATCTGTGTTCAAAAATATAGAATGTATCAGATTGTAATTGACTTATTAGTGAAGAAACCCACAGGTGATAAAGCTGATTTAGGAGAAAATATGTTGCACAGATTATGTATCTTCACTACAATAAATAATACTGGAATAAGATTGCTAGGTAAGATATAAAACTGGTTAATGCCCTGACAAGAAATAAGCTTATGACTGTTATTATTTTTTCAACCAGGTAAAAACTATTTGCATTTCTACCTGCCAAAATTATTTATAACTAATTACTCTTCCATAAGTCTAATATTATGTTGGCCTAATTAATAGTAATCAATAAATGGTACATTATATGATTAGTTAACACATGATTGGTTATGGGTATGTTAGAAAATAGGGCATCAATATTAGCTCTATTTTCAATTATTAGAATATATTTTATTAACAGTTATGGTTTTCTGTAAATGGTAACCCCTTTTTTACCCTTTAAATATTTTTAGAAGCAGGACCACATTCTCCAGAGAATGAAGAAAACCCATGTTTCTGTGGTATAGGCTTGGATTGATACATGTAATTATCTTACAAGGTCTTTAAAATAACCTTTAAAAACAATGGCACATTCCTGAATTTTGGACTTACTTATTTTACATTAGCAGCAGATAAAGTTATAGATAATTCCTTAAAGTTTAGTTTAGCTTTGTATTTTAAAATTTGAATGGTTTTAAGTGCACAGTGCATGCTTTAGAATTATATACAGCATTGTTATGGACTCATCTACATACAGTAAAATTTACAGATGACATATTATACAATTGTACACCTGAAACCTATATAATTTTATTAACCAATGCTGCCCCAACAAAGTCAATAAAATTAAAAAAAAAATTAAAATATATACCTTTAATTATGGGTGATATATATATGTGTATATGTATGTGTGTGTGTGTGTGTGTGTGTGTGTGTATTTCTTCTAGAAAGAGAAAATTCTAAAGTCATTGTGATGGCAAATAGAGATTGTGTTCAAGAAATGATATCAAACAAATTATCTAAAATATATGGCCCTGGGTGATGTGGTTCAGTTGATTGAAGCATTGTCTCTTAATTCAAAGATTGCAGGTTCAATTCACAGTCAGAGCACATACCTTGGTTGCAGGTTCGATCCTTGGTCCCAGAGTGTATGGGAAGTAACCAATAGATGCTTCTCTCTCACATCAATATTTCTCTCTCTTCCTTCCTTTCTCCTTTCCATTCTCCTTAAAACAAAATAGAAATAAAAAATAAAATAAAATATATGATGCATACATATAAGAGGTAGAAGATAAGACCTGAAAGATAGATTGGGCCATTTTGTGTTTTGAAATACCAGGTCATGGCCTTTCCAAACATGGCAAGAAACTGGAAGCAGGTGAAATATTTTGATCAAGGAAGTAAAATATACAAAAATATTTTCATCTACTTGATTAAAACAAAAATTAAATTGCCATTTATTGGAACTTTGTTTAAAGAGTGGTCAGCCTGGAAGGAAAAAAATATCAGGAGGTTGCTGCAGTAATAGAAATAAGATCAAAGGAGAGTCACAAACCAAATAGTGGAGGAGAGTAGCATTGCTCTTGAGAGCAAAGGGGAATTAAGTAACAATAACTTTAGGAAGGAATCCACGTTGGACATGTTAAATTAGAGATAAAACTTTAGAGTACACAGAGATCATAGAGATAAACCAGTTCAAGTGCTTTATAGTACAAATGAATAAAGTGAAATTCAGTTTAGGCTTGGTGGTCCAATTGCAGATAAACATTTAAAAGATATCAGCAGGTGGAGACAGGCAAAGCTCTGGACATGGATAAAATCATAGAGAAGAATTGTGCAAGTAGAAAGTAAAAAGACAATGAAGGCAGATCTTTTGTAAATATTTATGTTTGTGAGATAAAAAAGTAAGAAGCCAGAGAGGAAAAAGTAAGCAAAGAGTATTTAGTTGTGAGGTAAGAAACAAATTGGCATTGTGACTTCTGAATGTTGAGTGTTGATTCTTATTTAGCATTAAATATTGTCATATCTCAAAGTCCAAGTGAATGTCATTGATTTTTATTAACTCATTCAGTTTCTTTATCCCACAAAATGTATTAGTTTTTTTAATATTCTCAGCCCTCTTGTAAGCATTTAAGATATAATAATAAACAAAAGGAAAGATATGATTCATGTCTTTAAATTGCTTAGAATTTTGTGGAGAAGAACCAATATTTATCAAATATAAATAATCACACATAAATATTTGAAATGTTAATCAGTCCTGGGAATAAATGATCAGCATTCTGTGGGCATGGAGGACCTTGATGCATGTGTGAAGGGTTGGGTGGTTCATGACGGAGATTAAAAAAAATCTCTTCTTTCAGGTGATGATCTTTTAACTGGGAGCTCAAGGATGAATAGTTTGGAAAGAGGTAGGATGGTAGCTTTAGACATTGTCACAAACATTTTAGAGTTTATGTATGTTTGTATTTATAAAATTAAATGAATGAATCAGTCATGGGGACCTTACTTCACTTGGAAGGACCCTTGAGCTATCAGATTTTTCATTTTTTCCATACTAGAATATTATAAGCCCTTCTTGGGAACACCATCACATGTTACATGTATTCATGTAATTATTACGTGGTGCTAACTGGACAGAGAATTTCACTTGGTGCAAAGGACAAAAAAATTTGCTTAAATATATAGACTGTCCAAGATCATTAAGCCAACAGCTGGTGGAGCCAACTGAGCTTTGGATACAGGCTTTCGCACTTACAAGGCTTCAGCTCTTTCATGAGCCTACAACAGTTATTCACTGACAGATACTGTTCATTACCTAAAAGTCAATTTAATACTTCAGTTCCTTGTTGAGCATTCTCTTCATTAGCATAGTTCTTAATGCATGCTTTATTTAGAACAGTTAAGTAGAAAAATTACTATTTCCTATTGAGATAACTTGTTTCTGAATACATTTAATGAGTAAAATTCTCATACAAACAGCGTGAACTATAGCTAATTTGGATCTTTCAGGAAAACTTCAACTCATTTACAGTAACAGATGTTTAACACCCTCTACACTCAATTAAAACCATAATTGTCATTTGGTAATTACAAGTGCTTTGTTTATTTACCTATTTATTTATTTATTTATTTCATACAAGGGCTCTATTTTAAAAAGCAGTTGTCCCTGGCTGGTGTGGCTCAGTGGATTGAGTGCTGGCCTGGGAACCAAAGGATCGCTGGTTCGATTTTCAGTCACTGCATATGCCTGGGTTGCAAGCCAGGTCTTCAGCCAGATCCTCAGCTGGAGTCAGGAGAAAGGCAACTGTACACTGATATTTCTCTCCCTCTCTTCCTTCTCCTCCTTCCCTCTCCTTTCTCTAAAAATAATAAAATGAAATCTTAAGAAAAAAGAAAGAACAAATATATCCTCATTAAAAATAAATAATAAAAAAGCAGTTGACAAGCAACAAGATGAATGTTCCAAAAGCACCATGATAGAAGAATAGTGGTAGGTGACAAATCCTTCCCTTTTTTGAATATCTAAGGCAATGCCTCCTTTTTCAATCATGATAGGATTTCCTAAATAGCCAGCATTTCTCTCTGGGATATTTGGGATGTCACTCTATGAGAAAAGCTTATGTAAAAGCCATTTTTACAAAGTTTTCTCTGCAATAATAAAAGGTGCTTTTTAATTAGCTATAGAGAAATTTGCTCCTCATTGGAGAAATGAAACTAGTACAACATTAGAATATTTATAGGCAAAAATATCTGCAGAAAAGTTGTTGCCAAAGAAATCCTTGTCAAAAGGCAATCCTAAAAATGATAGGATGAGATATAATAAATCTCTCCATTGAGATAGATCACTGCAAAACTAAAAACATTTCAATATACAAAGGAAACCATTTAAATAAGGCTCTGGAAGAGGTTGTAAGAGTATAATGGTAAAAAAAAATACAATAAAATAAAGAAATGAATGAATGAATAAATAAAAACATAACTTATTAAAAATTCAACAACTGATATAATTTTTCTGCTCACTTGGATTACTGTACATTAAATTTTCACAAATAAATCATGCATTCATGTATACAGTTTGGAGTTTGTATAACTATTAAATAAAACTACAGCTATTTTATGTACTTTTATTTTATTAAATTAACTAAAGAAGCTACAATGTACTAACCCATGCTACTGTAACTGTAATGTCTTTTATTTGACAATAATTTCCCGAGAGAAACTTTTGGAAAATAATAAATTAATTGAAGAATCTTATACACTCACACTTCTTGGTTCTTGATTCCTAAAATTAAAAAGAAGAAAGCTATTCCTAAATTGCATGGAGTTGAACAAAGCAAAAATTTATCATTAGAGCAATGAGAATGGTGATGTTTTGTCCAATAATCTTTGTCACAGATTATGACTTTTACACATCAATTGACTATAATTTTACATCCCAGAAAATTTTTACATACCTTAGTTTATTGGAAGAATTTTCCATAAAACTTTATGAAAAACAGAAAATAAGAAAAATATTTATTTCATGTCTATCCTCTCTTATGCAATTACTGGTTCAATGAAATGATGACTATTGAGTAACATGAATAGAGAGCCACAAAATTAGTTTAAAAACTGATGCAGGGAGTTGAAGGGCAGAAAGTCATGGAGAGTCTCTCTTCCAAAATCCACCCCATCCCATATAACTGAAGTACTCCAACAACTGTACAAGCCTATACAGGATTTATTTTAGAACAAAATTTATTAGGAAATAATTATTTGGAGGCCCCAATGAAAGGGAGAACGTAAAGATAGTTTTAGTAATAATGTGTGAAGAACAATAATTAAGATTTTATGAATACGGGATTGGGTAAAGGCTTGACCTGAAATCTTCCCTTACAGGGAAAAGATCAGGTTGGGGAAGGGGGTAGAGATGAGAAATATAATGTACGGCTGAGTGTATGTGGAGATGGAGTGGGTGGCCATCAGCTTTGTACTTTTCTGACTTTCCAAACTTTCCGCTGATGACTTGTTGACTCCCAACTGCATTTAATGGGAAAAACAAACATTTCATTTTCTTTTTTTTAGTTGATTTATTCTTGTTGTACTACAATTGTTCCATTTCCCCCACATTGCTCATTTTAACATGTTAAACAGGCTTAAAAATCCTCAGGAGACCTGATGAGATACTTATCTCAATCAGTATGGGACTCAGTTGAAGTCCTGTTTGTTTTTCTTAAGTTGATTTTTGAATGAAATTGAGCAAGACCCTGAATAATTGTGGGGCTGGTTCCATCAGTGAGAACATATCGCAGTACACACAGCAGGGCTGACTTATGTGCAACAAAATCTCCACCCGCTCCACAGAATTGCATATCTCCAATTATTACCCTCAGTTTATTACCCACCACTATTACCTATCTGACTCTACCATGGCCCGGACTTATATATGGGATATATTTGTGAGGCTAATATTCTTCCAAAAAATTTGCTAAAGAAAAAAAATGCACAAGAGGTTTCTATTGTTATAAAATACTGGCTTTATGATTTGAAAGTCAAATCTCTTTAGCACAGACAGCTAAACAATATTACTTGTCAAATACTAAAAATTCATTAAAAATACATTTTTTACGGTCATATAAATGATGGAGCTACTCAGCCCCTTCCACTAGATACCACACAGCCATAGAATATTGAATTTAAATTCCAGAACTGTGGATGACATTCTGAGATTATATGGATGCCTTGTAATCTTAAATATCCTCTCTTTGAAAAAGCTAGTTTCAAATTACTTATTGTAACTAGTGGCTAAGGTATTAGTTTTTTTATCCCTTCTAGAGTTTTTTGTTGTTTCATTTCAGGCATTAAAATGAGTCAAAATATAATTTTCAAATGTTATAGTGTAAACATGACTGTCATAGGAGTAGGGAACTAGCATGTATCCAAAATAACTTTTTCATAAATAAAGCTAGTAGAACTACTATATGGCTGGCTCAACAAATATCTGAGGAACTGGTTATGCATAGGCATTTCAAAAGAAAAAGTTTGTTAAAATAATCTTGTTAAAGAGTGTTAAATTAGGCATTCTAATTCCTATACTTTTACATTATTATCAAATAGGCCAATAACACCATAACATGAGGAGTTTTCGTTTCTATTCACAGATGACAGTGCATCTTTACTGAGGAAAATATACAATTTAATAACTAACTTGATACATCTAGGACTTCAATCTATAGTAAATTGCAAGTCACACAAAATAACATTTCTTTAGAAATTAGGTTATCCTTCGGTGAATTTTAAAATACTTCATGATTATGCTGCCTTTCCTTTGCTTTATTTAAAGTTTGGTTACTTTAAAAAATGTTCTGATATACAAGAGGATGAAAATAAACTTAAAAAAGAATCAACAAAATGCCATTATACATATATACATTTTCTTTCTGGACTATCTGCTGACCGAAGATGTGTCAAGGCCACATCCTTGAGCTCATTACTACTGGCCACAGAATCTCAACTTTGTTTAAGATTGTTGGGTTTGCAATACCCATAGCACAGTGGGAAATTTCAAGTTGACTACCCCATTTATGTGGTATATGGTATTATTAACTTGGATAAAAATCTATAAATCATAGAGTGTATGGAATTGTTGAAAAATAACTCACTTGCAAGTTTATCTTTAATGCTAATATGTAATGGGTTTTTTTTCACCAAAGAATTTATTGTCAATTTACATCAAATGGTTAGGGTAACTACAACTGTTGTAATAGTGTATTAGTTTAGAAGGAACAGCCCAGCATACTCCATTGCCTGTAAATCAATCTTATATTCTATCTAGGAGAAGGAGATTAATAATCACATAAGATAGATATATAAGGTAAGTAATTTAGATGATGAAAGAAGAACAAACCAAGGGTCAAAGTATATAAGAATGCCTCTGACTCTACATTTTTTTAAAAGATTTTATTTATTATTTTTAGAGAGAGGGGAAAGGAGAGAAGCAGAGAGGGAGAGAGAGACATCAATGTATGGTTGCCTTTCACCTGCCTCCAGCCACAGACCTGGCTGGAGACCTGGCTTGCAACCTAGTTATGTGCCCCGGCTGGGGAATCGAACCAGCGACCTTTGGGTTTGCAGGAGGCTGGCACCTTATCCACTGTGCTACCAGCCAGGGCTGACTCTACTTTTGATACTTGGCTACTGATAGCTTTCCTCTTATGCTACACATCTAAACAAGCTGACTTGAAAACTTCAGTGTTCTTTTGGCTCTGGCAGGAAGTCAAAACCATGGGATCTCCTGTTCATGCCTGTGTGCAAGAATGCTCACTTGAGCCTCACCCTCTAACGACCCTAATGTAACCCCTAGCCAGCCTCATTTTCTTGCACTCTCATGCCATTTTGGCCTGCCTACCACACTGGTCTTGCTCTCCTCAGTGAGCCTCATTCTGTGTGCAGCATTATCAGTCTTAGCATGAGGACAAATGGTGTGTGTGTGTGGATGTGATCCAGACTCTGAAGTCTAACCTCACAACGGGACAGGGAGTATTGTTATTGGGAGAAGGACTACAGAAGACCTCACTCTAAAGAAGCTATTTTAATGAAATGCCAAAGGAAGTAGGAATGTGAATCATGGAGAGTTTTGGAGACTATCACAGAAAAAGGTAATAAATTGTGCAAGTTCCTGGAGACAAGGATATGCTGTGAACTTGAGGAGAAGCAAGAAGGCCAAAAAGGCAAGAGCTGTGAGAGTAGGAGTAGACGTGACTAGAGAAGTAATTGTTGCAAGAGCAGATCAGGTAAAACCTAATGAGTTATACTTAGGATACTCTGGCTTTCTTTCTGAGTAAGATGCAGGGATTCTAGACAAATTTTCAGCACCTTTACGTTATATAGAATGAGAATATTTGAACTTTCAATGTAGCAAAATCACTCTATTGGTGTTTTCAGAATGGAGAAAGCTTGTGTGTATGGATGATACGAAACACGTGGGAGGCAGGAAATGGTAACAAGGTTAGACCTGTGTGGTAGCAGTGGAAGTGGTAAGAGGTAGTCAGATTCTCTCCTGAAGGTGAGCTAACTGAATGCTCTCAGGCTGGCTGTAGAGTGAGAACAAGACTACAATGTCCGTGGCCTATCCAAATAAACACATGGGTTGGGTGCCACACATCTTGTAATAGGGAGGAGTTGTGAGGTCACACGCAATAATAGATTAAAATGATATTTGTTATGTCATAGGGGTGACTGTTAGGAACAATGGCCGATGGGACCAAGCAATGAGGGGATTGTTGTAATATCTGCACAAAGTAAAGAAAGTATTTCAGGTTTGATTTTTAGGCTAAGAGAGAGGAAAATGGAAAAGAGGAAGCCCTTTCAGGTTCAGGAACTTCCCAAGCATTATGATAACTTCCTATGGCCTGAACTGTTTTTGCACACTCCTGGTGACTGTCATTTCATCCGCTCCGGGTCTTAAAGAAGTTTGCACATAAAATAATGCACCTGGTTCCTTCCCTGTAATTCACCAACTCATAAAAGAAAAGCAGAGGTTTGGGGGTGACCAGTCACGTGTCAGTAAACACTCCTCTCAGGTGAGCTGTTGATTAAATTCATCTGTAGGTTTAAGAAAGATTTGAAAGACATTTTAAATACCTGAATTATTTGTAGTGAAACAGGAGAGATACACTCACTACAATGTAATGCAAAATGTGCCATGATTCAGTTAAAAAAATTCAGTCACTCCTAGTATGGCATTTCTGAGCTGAAATTGGACTGTTCCACCAGGTGTGCTGGCATCTTGTGAGCACAGCTTGTGCTCCACACAGAACAAATCAAACCCTGTAGGAGTTGTTACAATAACCTCTAACTATTGAACCGAAGGGCTATAAATGTGGTTTCTGTTATTTAAAATCTCCGTGCTAGATCTAGTCACCAGACTACAGTTCTCTAGATTATGTAGGTGCTCAGGAGATTTTGAATCATTTCCTAATATAGACTGCAAACGGCTCTGCCTATTGTTTTCAATTAGTCACTGGACTTACTAATTCTAGATTCTTTTTAAAAAACATGCTAATTGTCCATATTAATTTCTTAATCATTGTCACCCATTTTTGGTGATGAAAATGTTCTGAAATTGGATAGTGGTGATGGCTGTACACTCTGAATATACTGAAAAACTGGATAGATTGAGTTGTAAAGTCCAAAAGATGAATTTTTGATATGTGAATTATATCTCAAAAAAGATGTTATGTATGTTAAAAAATCTTATTCATACCAGTTCTGACACCCTGCTGATAGCCTCTCAAGGAAACATGCTGATGGCGTGGGATATGTCTCAGGCTTTCTCAAAAGCTGTGAGCATGTGGGAATACACAGACAGCCCTGAACGATGACTCTCATCATGTTAAGCATTAATGCAAGCTGCTCACTTTCTTCTCTACTCTTAGGGTCATAAAGAGCTAATAGGTATTCTATATCATCCTAATAGGAGAGTGGTACCATGATTTACTAGTTTTGATTTCATGGTAGCATAATAAGTACTCAACTTAAAGAGCTGTCCAAAATGATATACGTTTACACAATAATGTGCCCATGAACATGGTAACATTATTTTGCCATTAAGCTGAAACTGAATAAAGAAGGTTTCAGTTATTTACTTAAGGTCAGGTAACAATTTGGTAGTGGAAGATCCACTGATCTGAGTACCATCTTTTTTCATGTATAGTGATGACTTATTTTTATTACCTGTTCATTTTATTAAAAAGAAATCTAGTCAATTACCAGAATATTTCTTTTTTTTAAGAAAGATTTTATTTATTTATTTTTAGAGAGGGAGAGAAACATCAATGTGTGGTTGCCTTTCACACACCCCTAGCTGGGAACCTGGCCTGCAGCCTAGGCATATGCCCTGACTGGGAATTGAACCAACCACCCTTTGGTTTGCAGGCTGGAACTCAATCCACTGAGCTGCATTAGCCAGGGCCAGGATATTTCAATGTAGTTATTGATAGACTAGGGTTTGCAAACTGGTGGCTCATAGGCCAGATGTGTGTTTCCATTTGTGTCTTACACGAATAACTATAAGCCCAGGTAAGCATAATGTTAGGTTCTTGATTCAAGCTACTTAGAACCCATTGTCTATTGTCGGCTCGCTGCAGTACCTTTGTTAATTCCTGAGTCCTATCAGGTTCAGGACTCTGGTTTGAGACCCTTGCTCTGCAAGTTATAGCAGAATTCTCTCTGAGGCCTATTTATGACACCAACTGAAATGACAACATAGGCCCATGTCAGAGTTTGCCTACACACTCTTCTTAGTTAAAATAAAAAAGAGAGAGAGAGAGAGTTCGCCTACACACTCTTAGTTAAAAACAAAAACAAAAACAAACAAATAAACAAAAAACAGACTGATTGATTATCAGGGCTAATTTAAGCTCTTAGAAGGTTACCTTTGTTTTATGCTAAGTTTAGTAAGATGTTGAGGAATTCAACATGGTTTACCAAATATTCTGATTTCCTTTCTGCAATTTCCCCTCCTCCTGGGAAGGATTTTACGCTATCATTTTCTGGAACTCAAGTGGTCATGTGCACTTACTTTGTCACTTTCAGGCAGAAATTTCATCATCCAATTTCTCTGAATTCCTCTTCTGCCCCCAGTTAGAAAAATCTCTGCTTTTAAAGAACTAGTGTAATTAGATTAGGCCTACTTAGATAACCTATCTGTCTCAGAAGGTGAAATAATCATGAGAGTAACACTAGAGCCTGAAGGTCATAGGAGTCACCTTAAAATTCCACTTACCGCAGGTTTTATTGTGTATGACCAGATAAAAAGACTCAAGCTAAGTAGGTTGAGACAAATGAAGACATGTACTTACTGCAACTTATTAAATGAAATATAGCAAGGAAGAGGATTGTACTTAATGTGACCATTAAGTGAAAATTTATCAACTCTCCCCAAGAAGCTTATCAAAATGTATGACCCACTTTTTGTAATTTGGCCAGGTACAAAATGAATCATTCTTAATTCAGGAAGGTTAAAAAATTCTCAGTGAACTTTGTTCAAATTTCAAGCAATATACATTTGTAAAGCATTTGCTCCTTAGTTTTGCCCTGGTTTGCCTCTCATGGAACCTTGCCCAATATTCTTGATGTACTTGAACTTGAAATAGAAATGTATGCATCTTTAAATACCACACACAGATAATATTGGTGGAAAGCCATGGCTGGAAGGTGGTTAAGATAGGATGTTACTATATATACCTTTTTCTAATCCAATTGTGAAGTTGGTTGGAACTCTGAGGACATTTCTGAAGAGCTAGGGAGTTAGAATCCCACAGAAGTGGTTGTAGATGAGGCTTCACTAAAAATGACACCTGCCATGGGTGACAACATAATGTCCCTTTTCCTTCATGTATGTACATTTTCTTCATCTTTGCATAAGCTTCCATGTTAACCACAAACATCGAAAGCAAAATAACCAATGACATTGGTCATTTTATAGAGAAGATAATTCACAAAACATTTAAATTAAAAGTGGGATTCCATATCTAAATCAATTTAAGAAGTCCTCCTCACACTGCCTTTTTCTTTTTTTCCAGATTCTAATCCTTGTACCTGATTGCCTAATGGTACAACAGAGCTCTTGTAAGGAATCTTGGACCACAAATACAGTCATTTTTGCATGTAGCCAGGCACTCATTTTAAGCATACTTAAGTACCTAATGATTCCTTTCAAGAACTCTTGAGAAATTTTCAAGGAAGGCAGCAAGGTGGTTCCACTTAATAATTACCTCAAATTTACATTGGACTTTGCTCTCCTGAAACTGACCTTGGTTTTATTCTATCTGAATAACTCTCTCCTTCTCTCTGATCCTTTCTAGATTTACCTTATTCAAGCTCCTCTTCCTCCTTCTCCCAGTAATTACCATTTTCCACTTTAATGTGTACCTTCATTCAGTGGATGGTAATTCATTATCATACCCTATTTCTCTAGGTTATCAAGGTTTCTTGTCATACTTAGAGGAACATGCAGTGCATCGAATTAGGAAAAAAAAAGAAAATAAGCAATTTATTACATAGGCCGTGCTACAGATAAGTCATTTTTGGCTTAAAAAGAATATTTTATATTGTTTTCCTAAATCAAGCTTCTAATACTGAAAACTCTTATAACCACACATATTCATTATTCTGGGACTTATTTAAAAAAAGATGATGTTTATCATGACTTCCTGAGAACCTTCTATGTCTGGTAAGCAAGATATCACCATTGCTTGGTAACTGAAGATTCTGAACAGCTGTCAGGAACAAAGAAATAACCCACTGGGAAAATGCAAGGGTCTGACATGGGGGCAAAGAAAACATACCTCTTTTAGACTTCCCTGGGGTACATACCAAGAACTAGAAAGGACCAGAGGCTTTACTCACAAGTTATCAGGCAAGCCTGCCACATTGGAAGGATACTGTCAATTAAGTCAGAAGATGGGCAGCTACTGGGTCAGAGAGAGGGACAGTTTATTACTCAAAGCCATAAGAGGATAGCATTTGTACTGGTCCCCTGAGTGCCAACTGGCAGGTGACGTGACTGGGCTACCACAGGCTGCATTACCAGAGTGAAGCCAATTGTTTTCTTTTTTCTTTCTTCCTTCTTCTTCTTTATTTTATAATGGGAAATAAACTTGTCTGGCTTTTGACTTGGCGGAAGATATTATCTATATTACATGGAATAGTAAACAAACCTCAGCTTTGTTCCCAAGGGGCACATTATGTCTCTTTTCTCAAGGCTTTGGCTGTACAAATTCTTTTGCAAAGATAGTCCAGAACTAATGTAGTCAGTGCTCATAAAATGTACAAGAATGTGAGAGTTGTCTTCCACAATATGTTGCTGAGGCTGGAAGAGACAAATATGAACAGCACCTGAAGGCCAGGTATGCAAAAGTGCTGGTGCAAAGATTCAACCCAGTTTTGGTCTCATCCGGGGTCCTCACCTTTCCTTCACTGGCCACCTACCCTCACCAAATATATCAATCTATCATAAGTTTGATCGTCTCTGCCTTCAAAATCCCTCTCAGGTTTATCCATTTCTTTTCATGACTACCTGACTCAAGATATCTTTGTTTCTCCTCTGCACTCCTATAATATGTAACAGTCTCCTGTTTTATTTTATTTTATTTATATTTTATTTTTTAAAAGATTTTATTATTTTCAGAGAGAGGGGAAGGGAGGGAGGCAGAGAGGGAGAGAAACATTAATGTATGGTTGCCTTTTATCTGCCTTCAGCTAAGGACCTGGCTGGGGACCTGGCTTGCAACCTGGTTACGTGCCCTGACTGGGGAATCAAACCAGTGATCTTTGGATTCGCAGGCCGGTGCCTATCCACTAAGCCACCAACCCAGGTCTCCTATTTTTAAAAATTGTTCCCTTTCCTGCATTTTTACAGTGTCCCCATGGAGGACCTTACATCCTTATATCAGATCATACATCTTCTTTGTCAAAACCCTTCAGTAGTTTTGAATTGCAATTAGAAAGAAGTTTAAACCACTTGGCACATGGGACTAAACTAACATCATTAAATTCCCTTGATCCTCCTGGTCTTTGGCACTGTGTCTATTTTTCCTGGACTGTTTTGCTATATCTTTGTATGTCTAGCTCCTGATCATTTAGATCCAGCTCAAAGGTTTTCTCCTCTTCCTGTCTTCTACTTTTCCCACCACCTAGAACACTATTGATAGTAACTATATATATAACCTGTGTAAAAACCCTGTGCAGTAGATTGGTCATGTACCACTATGTATCATCATATTATTTTACTCATTTTTTCCTTCCTTCTTTCATTCCAACCTAAGTGTAGCTTCTTGAGATCAGGGACTTGGCCTCTTTTGATCAGTTATGTTCGGAACACTTAGAGCAATGTCTAACAGTACTTAGAAAATATTTGCTGAAACAATGAAGGGCCATATGGTTCTTAATTTTGCCAAGGCTACAAAGTTTCTAGAACTTCTCTAGGTTTCTGCTTTGTGACTACTTATGATTGGTGGATGTGCTGTGTAGCTGCTCTTGCAACCTTAGCAGAAGTAATAGCAATGTATAAATTCTCTGAGTGCCATAGGGATCCTGCCCAAGCTCTGGGAAGTCAGCCAAGGTGACTTACCACAACAATCTGGAAGCATGGTACCATTAGGACTTGAAGAAAGATGGTCATTGTTAGAAAACCTGGGGAACCTCCCCTTGAAAAAAAAAAGTGTTTATCCCATCCCTCCTCATCCAATACAGATAAGCTTTACTCATGTACTTTTAATAGACTATTTTTATTTTATTTATTTTTTGCAACATATGCTTTCTTTTTTTTAAGGTTTTATTTCATTATTTTTAGAAAGAGGGGAAGGGAGAGAGGCAGAGAGGGAGAGAGACATCAATGTATGGTTGTGTTTCACCTGCCTCCAGCCACAGACCTGACTGGAGACCTGGTTTGCAACCTGGTTATGTGCCCTGGCTGGGGAATCGAACCTGCAACCTTTGGGTTTGCAGGCCGGTGCCTTATCCACTGTGCTACCAGCCAGGAAGACTATTTTTAGAATAGTTATAGGTTTACAGCAATATTGAGCAGAAGATATGGAGCTTTCCCAATGTGTCCTGCTTCCATATTTTTAGCTTTCCCCATTATCAGTCTCTCCCACCAAAGTGGTACCTCTATTACAATTGGTGAACCTGCATTGACCTATCACTGTTACCTGGGGCCCGTAGTTTCCATTATGGTTTACTCTGTGTTCTATATTTATAGGTTTGGACGAATGTACCCATCATCATAGTGTCATGCAGAGCATTTTTACTGTCCTGAAAATCCTCTCTGTTACACTTACTCATCTCTCCCACTAACCCCTGGCAATCACTGATTGATTTAATATCTCCACAGTTTTTGCCTTTTCCAGTATAGATTTGGAATTATACAGTATGTTACCTTTCACTTAGTAATATACAGTTAACTTCCCTCCATGTCTCTTCATGGCTAGGTAGCACTTTTTAAAAAATCAATAATGGAAATGTACACTTGAAACCTATTTATTCACCAATATACCTCAATAAGTTTAATATAAATACATTTATAAAATGAGTAAATAATAAATCAGTGAATAATAGCCCATGTCTTATGTAACACAGTTCATTCATCTATTTGCCTACTGAAGAACATCTTGGTTGCTCTCCAGTTTTGGAAATTATGAATAAGGCTGCAATAGACAGCAGTGTGCATGTTTTTGTGTGGATTTAAGTTTTCAACCTCTCTGAGTAAATGCCAAGAAGCATGATTATTGGATTGCATGGTAAGAGTATGTCTTCCAAAATGGATGCACCATTTTGCATTTTCATGAGCATTGAATGAGGGTTTCCGTTGTTCCTCAGCTTCACCAGCTTTCGGCATTATCAGTGTTTTAGACTTTAGCATTATAAGCTTTGATTTTTATTCCCTTTCCCCTTTTTCTGGTACAGAGGACAGAGTTTGGGACATATGAGGTACAGAATAGCTATTATGTTCTTACCTTGCCACTACAGATTGATGACCTGGAAATAGCTGTTTCAATTTTTGCCCATATTTGGATTTGTGGTTCATGGGTAGTTGTTTTGGTCAGCCTGAGCCAGCTTCCAGCCTCCTGTGGTTTCTCACAATGCAGAAGGGGAAAGCCAGCAGTAGGATAATTTAAAAAAGTTAAAATTCTATATTAATTTTAAATAATCTATTAACACATTTTATGTTCTAATAATCTTAATAAACTAACCTTCATAATTATTTTATAGATTCAAAAATAATCCTGGTTAAATGAATTTTAATTTTTTTTAATAAGCAGATGTTCTATTAAGTTAATGTGTACTGAAAAAGAATGTTATAATACAATAAGGTGATTCTGGTATCATAAAAATGCAGTATTGACTTTGAATAAAGTATCATTTGTTTTAAACCTAAAGCAACTTAGAATTAGAGATGGAGCCCAATGAAATGTGAAAGATTTTCTAGATTCATTGTGGGAAAGAATGAGTCCTGGAGGATAGTTCAGATTATTAAATGACTTAACAATAGAGAGATACTCCAAGTTTATAAAAATTCTTGTAACTTTGATATAGGTGACTTGAATGATATTTTTATTATATGGCTGTGGGTTTTCCATTCTGTCCTCATAATATTTATTTTATTATGACTTAAAAAGAAGCCTTGTCCACTCTTGCATCTCTCACCAACTTAGAATTTTTGTCTTCATTAGGAAATTATCATCACAAAATCTGAAATTAAGAAGTTGACAGGGTTGATCATTTCTGGACACTATACAGGGGAATCTGATCCATGCCTGGTGGTGGCAGGTAATTCTTGGTGTTAGCTGGCTTATAGCTGCACAACTACAATCTCTGCCTAGTGTTCCATGGACTCTTTCTCTTCTTGTCTCTCTGAGTCTTATAAGGGCACTCATCATTGGATTTAGAGCCCACCAAGATAACCTGGGATGATCTTATCTCAAGATGCTAAACTTAATTACATCTGCAAAGACCCTTATTCCAAATAAAGTCACAGCCTGAGTTTCTGAGTAGACATGAATTTTGAGGGGCATTATTAAATCTGTTATAGAGGATGAGAAAGTATAATAGAATGTGGGGAGCTGCAGACAAATTTTCCACCATTTTGTGAACTTTAAATTTAATAAAATACAATTTTTTAAAAAGGCTTTCTTCATTATTATTTTTAGAGAGAGGAAGGGAGAGAGGCAGAAAGGGAGAGATACATCAATGTATGGATTGCCTTTCACCTGCCTCCGACTACGGACCTGGCTGGAGACCTGGCTGCAACCTAGTTATGTGCCCTAACTGGGAATAGAAGCAGCAACCTTTTGGTTCACAGGCTGGCGCCTTATCCACTGTGCCACCAGCCAGGGAGAAAATACAATTTTAAATAGTATAAAGATTACGAATTACTTCAAGATAAACTTAAAAATTATAAAGACCTCTAGAGAGAAAAAAATGTTACTTGAAATGGACTAAGTGTGATAAGGAAAAAATTTCCTGAAGAAAACCCAGAAGAAACTTGTAGTTGCCTGGGTTAGGCAAAGGTTTTCTAAGTAGAAGAAACATAGATTATAAAATAAATGATAAGTTAAACCCCTTTCCTCTTCAAAAGTAATTGTCTATTTTTGGGATTGTGTAAGTAATAGTATGGGGGGTAGCATGGAAGAGTTTATTTTTGTGATACAAACAATTCTGAAGCCCTGACTGGTGGCACAGTGGATAAGGCACTGCCCTGCAAACCCAAAGGTTGCCGGTTTGATTCCCAGCCAGTGCACATAACCAGGTTGCAAGCCAGGTCTCCAGCCAGGTCCTTAGCTGGAGGCAGGTGAAAGGCAACCATACATTGATGTCTCTCTCCCTCTCTGCCTCTCTCCCTTCTGCTCTCTCTAAAAATACTAAATAAAATCTTCAAAAAAAAAAACAAACCCAAAACAAAAAATCAATTCTGTATCTTGATTGTGGTGGTTGTTTCACAAATCTATACATGTAATAAAATTACATAAATCTATACACAAATACATACCTATATACATGCATAAATAAGTTCATGTAAATACTAATAAAATCTAAATGAAGTCTGTAGTTACTTATACCAACATACCCTGGTAAAGAAATGGGCAAACAATTTGAACCCTTTACCAAAGGATATATGCAAATGGAAAATAAGTATGCAGAAAAATATCCAACATCATTGATCATTAGGAAAATGCAAATTAAAATCCCAATGATATGTTATAACACAACTACTGGAAGGGCTAAAATTAAACTGAGAAGAGTGAGTGTTGGTAAAGATGTGATCCAAATAGAATTGTTATAAATTATGGGTGGGAATACAAAATGGTACCACTACTTTGAAAAATAGTTTTACATCTTTTCATAACATTAGATAACCTATGGTCTAGCAATTCTACTAGCTATTTGGCCAAAAAGACTGGCAATATGTGTTCACATGAAGGTTTGTATTTGAATGTTTATCACAGCTGGACAAGTGTGAGCCAGAAAATGGAAACAAGCCAAACATCCTTCAACAGGTGAATGGACTGACAAACTAGTATATTACAAGGCATGGTACAACACAATAAAAGAAAACAAACTAGTGATATCTACAACGAGGCAAAGTAAAACAGGCCAGATGCAAGAGACTTACTTCTGTATCCTGGAAAACTAAATTTAATGAAATTCTCTGAAAGAAATACTATAAGGATAAAAAGTAAGCTAAGATTTCCTGGGGCAGGGATGGTTAGGAAATTGTTTGAAGTAATATAACTGTTCTCAATTATTATACAACTATAATGTTGTTACATGGCTATTAACACTGGCCAAAACTCAACAAATTATGCAGAAAAATAATAAATTTTATCTTATGTAAATTAAGACTTTAAATAAAGCTGATTTAAAAATTAGAAAAATAACATTGCTGAATTGGATCATTTTAAATTGAAGTGACTATTCAGTATTTAATTGGAAGGAATTAGAATGACTTTGCAAGCAGACAATCCTTGGAAAATGAAAATAAATAATAATTCATGAGATTTCTAGACTTGGATGGTTAAATCTACAAAGAGTTAATACCTCTTATGAGGAGCTAACTTAATCTAAATTCACCCTTAAAGTTTTCAGAAAGACCAGAATTTTCTAATTTTGCATCTTTGGTTAAACTCATTTTTGATGCTATTATAAATTTTACTTTATTTTTCAGGTATTTCATAATTAGTGTATAGAGGTGCTGTTGACTTTTGTATGTTGATTTTTATCTTGCAACTTTACTGTATTTATTAATTATAACAGTTTTTGGTTGAGCCTTCAGGATTTTCTTGCTATAGTCTTTCAAATTTTCATGCTTTTTATTTTTTCTTGCATAATTGTTTATCTAGGATGTTAAATAGTAGTGGTGAAAGAGGACATGATTTGTTTTTATTCTGATGTTAAAGAAAACACTTTTAATTTTATATTGTTTAGTATGAGGTTAGCTATGGGCTTGTCATTTATGGTCTTGAATATGTTGAAGTACATTAGTTCTATATTTAATATATTGAGATTTTTTAAAATCATGGAATAATATATTTTATTAAATGCTTTTACTGCACCTATTAATATGATCATATAATTATATTATTTTTAGGTATTTCTAGGTATTTTTAGGTATTTCTTACAGCAGCACACCTACTTTTTGGTGCCCAATTTTAGTCTTAGCTCATTCCAGTTTCTGTAACAATATACTATAGGCTGGATAGTTTGTAAATAGGAGAAATTTAATTCTCACTGATTTCAAGACTGGAAGTCCAAGATCAAGGTACCAGAATGATTGTGTTCTGGTGAAACCAATATGGAGCTCAATGCCAAATACTGTAACAATGGGCTTTAGGTTTAAACTCATGAATTTGGGAGGAGACACAAACATTTAAGCTGTGATCAATAAGGAACAAGAGAATTTGAACAATAGCACATCCAACTCAACCTAAATATATATTTATAGAGCCCTGGCTGGTGGCTTAGTGAATAGGCCCTGGCATGCAAACCCAAAGTTCGTTGGTTCGATTCCCAGTCAGGGCACATAACCAGGTTGCAAGCCAGGTCTCCAGCTAGGTCCTTGTCTGGAGGCCAGTGAAACATCAACCATACATTGATGCTTCTCTCTCTTTCTTCCTTTCTCCCTGCCTTTCTCTCTAAAAATAATGCATAAAATTAAAAAATAAAAAAAATAAAAAGAGAGAGAGAGAGAGAGAGAGAGAGAGAGAGAGAGAGAGAGAGAGAGAGAGAACATACCATTTAATAGGAGCATAGTAATGTTTTCCTGAAGTGCAAAAGCCAGATCACACATGAGACCACAAATCCTAATAAATCTATGAAGACTAAAATGATGCCAAGTCTGTTTTCTAATCACAATGCAATAAAACTAGAAATGAAGCAAAGAAATAACTGGAGAAATTTTGCACGATGAAAAAATTCTACAAATCTGTTACACAACAGTAGTTAACATTATGTGCTATACACTAAAAATGATTAAGATGGTAAATTTATCATATCAGTTTCTACCACAATAAATAAAGCATAAAGTCCTGTCTGGTAGCACAGTGGATAAGGCACCAGCCTGCAAACCCAACGGTTGCTGGTTCGATTCCCAGCCAGGGTATATAACCAGGTTGCAGCCAGGTCTCCGGCCAGGTCTGTAGCTGGAGGCAGGTGAAAGGCAACCATACATTGATGTCTCTCTCCCTCTCTGCCTCTCTCCCTTCCCTTCTCTCTAGAATTAATAATAAATAAAATCTTTAAAATAAAACTAGCATAGTGTGAATTTTCTAAGGAAGATTTTGTTTCATTTTTTATTTCTTGGAAGAATTATTCCTTTTGATTAAATATGGCTTATAGTGATTTCATTTTCCTGAACTAAAGGACCTAATTTCATATTTCACTGGTTAATTATTATGTTTGCTGATTTGAGTTAACTGAAATAAACTGGAGAGAGAAATAGAAAATTTTAAATGTCCTGTAATTATTTGAATTACCAATAATTTTGAAGCACAGCCTTTAAAAATTTTCTGCTCCTGTTTCCACCCATTTCTTCACTAACAGAAACAAATATACAACTCCTTCCTCCCCCTCAATACAAACTAACTAATCCACAAAACAATGGAAAAATACTACTCACAACCATAAATATGGACTTGGACTCTTAATGATTAGTTGGCCTTGATTTTCAGTGTCCTTACTATTCCATAGAAGGACAAGCAATAGATTTTGCCCGTGTTTGAAAAAAATAAAAAATTGCTCATCTAAAGAACATGTCTCTTTCCAGCTTAATTTTAGATGCTCTTTAAAACTGCAAAGCCAACACATTAGACTTCAATTTTGTAGTTCTGCAATTGGCTTATCAAATTAATGTTGTCTATACAATTTCTAGTAGTAATATACAAAAGTTAGGGAATTTTCTATAAAATAGTTATTTCTTCCATTTTAAAAGCATTCTCCTGCAATAGACATGCCCAATATTTATGAATCATATATGACACAAATTGCATATCTTCACCAACTTTGTGAACTAAATGTGGTGGCAATATTAAAATGAATAACAAAAATAAATATTTGCAAGCTAAAAGAGCATGTTTAGAGGCCATGTCTGTTACTGCAGATGACATTAAAACAGAAATCAAATTTTTCTGTAAGAACAAAAACTGAAATAACAAATGTGAGACAATACTTTAAACATATACTAGATAACTTAATTATATTTGGAGTTTGCTTTAAGCATGGCTTACCTTTGTCATTCTAATGTACAATGTATTTTAATAGATGCATTAATGATACTATCTAACACCAGATTAATTTTTCATTTATTGTTAAATTTTGCTTTTGATGGAAATATCAAAATCACAATTTGGCAAAATACATTTTGCATCTAAATTTAAGACTGAAATTGTGGAACTAATTTTTCCTGTCTAAAATAATATTAGAGAAATATTATTTCTCTAATATTATTTTAATTTATTAATATATGACAATCTTTTTTAAACCACCTATACTTTCAACACATACCTTCATAAGACAATAAATAAAAAGTGCGATTTTAAAAATAAAGTAGCATATCTTCTTTTCTTGATCTTCCACTGCATTTGCTAACCACAAGGTCTGCTTTTTTATTTTTTACTTTTTCCATTTTCTACACAACTTTTAGTCTTTAACTGTATCCTTCTTTGTCAACAGATTTGCTGAGTGAAATATCTTACTGTAAAATATAACTACTAACAATTTTAACATTTTTAACCTTATGGGAAAGCTAGGAAATTATTATAACCAATTACTCAACATTTTTAGTCAATTTACTTGTCTATGCAATGTACTTTGAAATTAGGAGGACCCAAATCGCAAACCATGTCAACCATTCAAACCACCTGGAGGATATTGCTACGCTCTGGACATGTAATTTTCACATAGTTTACTCTTGACCTTTTGAAGTCACCAATTGACTTTCAAGACTCAAAAATTATTTTCTAAAGAGAATCAGACCTTTGTTGGTAGAAATCAGGCTCTTTCACTGTATCATGAGGAAAATATTCCAAGGACCCATTCATGAGAATGTGTGGTGTGGCAAAATGATTCATTTGGATGAAATAGAATTGGGTTTCTCATGTCCCCTTCCTCTCTGAGTGCAATGGAAAAAGTCTCACCATGTCCTCAGTGAGGCCAAAACAAAAGCCAGTGTCCCACAATTCTGCTTCTTGTTAAAATTTAGCTCTGCAGAAGCCACACAGTCTGCTCTCAGCCCCTGTAGCTGCTAGACTGCATGCCTTTTGCTCCTGGGGCAGAGGGCCCGTGAAAGGGTGGGGTGACCATGTTGTGAGAGAGAGAGAGAGAGAGAGAGAGAGAGAGAGAGAGAGAGAGAGAGAGAGAGAGAGAGAAAGAAAGATTCTTCTTTGTTCCCCTGGGATTATATTAGCTTGAGTTTAGGACATTTCCATGCTTTTTAAACATGAACAATCAACCTCCTAAACTTCTGTGGACTTTTGACAGATCCACACCCCCTAGGTAGACTGAGAGACCTCTCTGGTGAAGCTCCACCCCCTGCAGACCCAACAATCCGGTTCAGGAGAGGGGAAGAAAGGAGTGTTAATCCCCTTGTTGGGTAATTCCCTGGGAGTGAGGCTTCTTAATGAAGCAAATCATGTGTTCAGTGTATTTCCTCTTAGGTCTGGCCTAGCCCTCTTTAGAGGCAATGAGAAGAAACAGATGATTTTCCAATTGTGCAACTGCCATTGTGTTTTTTACCATTTCAAACAGAGGGTGATAATAATTTAATCTAATAAGGTAATTGATGATGTGCAAGTGACAAAAAATACCAGGGTTCTCCTATTGATGTGCAGTCATTATAGACTTAGTTTAGACAAATATATAGGAAAACAATTCAACTGCATAAATTTCAATATATCTTGGGCTGGATATTTTGATGAAATAATTTCTACCATTCCCTCAACCTGAGACACAAACACCTAGCTCCCTTTTTATAGTGGAAAGCTGTTTCATTTTAAAGTCAACTGACCTTGAATTGGATATTGCACCTAGGGGTATAATATATACTAGCCTTGTAATCTTGGGCAATGCATTTTAATTTTACACAGTCTCATTTTCTCTACAAATAAATAAAATTAGAGTAATTACTTTATGATATAATATATGTAAAAGAGTGGCTAGTACATGTCTTCATGCAATAAATGCTTAATGATCATTTTCTTTTCTCCTTCACTTTCTTGTATCTAGATCATGGTTGAGGGGTAGTAGTGGCCATTAAGAGGCGAGTGCATGGATTAGACATTGTTTTATTGTTTTAGGTAACAAAGATTTAAGAGAAGGTAAAATGAAAAGTAAAAGGACTAGAAAAGTCATAGATTGGTGATTTTTACCTGCCTCTACTATCACTTACAAATTCAGCCATCATATATTTAAAATATCTCTATCTTCATAATGGCATTGATTAAATTAATATTCACAAAGTTATCATCCATCCTGAATATCTTTGTCTCTCCTTAAGATACTTAGAAAATAAAAGCTTTGCATTTTATTTTGACCTGTGTTTTTCACTTCTAGTCAAGTAGTGGATCACCCATTTATTAACTGGCTTAATAATGCACTTGGTGGAACTCAAAATAATACTTGTAAAACAATGGGTGAGTGGGTGGAATTTTTTATTTTATAAATGTTTGTTAATTCCACTTGTTCTATGGCATGAAAGAGTTAATGTCTGGTATCCTTGGTTTACTAGCATCTTTTCCTAAGGAGTGTCCCTTTATCCCATGCAATTCCACTTCATTGTGTGTTTTATTAATTTTTCTACGCCTAGAACTTACTCACCTTGGCTACAGTACCTTTTGGACTTTGCAGTTTTGAGGGGAAAGGAGAAAACGTTTTTTCTCCCATTAAGATTGATTAGAAATCCTTAGAAATAATAGTTAATGGGGTAGATGGTGCATGTTAAAGAATGATAGGGATAAAAATTTTTAAATGGACTTCTGAATTATAAATGATGATGATATTGATATTGAACATCAATACACTTTCCCTTTTGCTTTTTCTGATCTATTCTAATGAGAACCAATCTTTACTTTATCATTTATTTTCTTGTTTTAGGAAAATGCTTTGATGTTCTAGGTTGCTCAATATTTTAAAGATGGAAAATTCTGGATAAATGGAGAACTTTATATAGATATTGAGTAGGTTCGCTGATACATAAAAGATAAAAAACTGTTCTTTGAATGCTTCACCTAAGAACATCATGCACTTTTACAATTAAGCAGTTACACACTTGCCCTCTCAAGTGTCTGACATTGATACCTTTCATGAAATAAACTTGTTATGATCAAAACTAAGTAGTTTAAATAACATGCAGAAATTAGTACTTAATAGAATTTTTAACCATTCTTATGAAGAGTAAAATTATACACACAATAAATACAGAAACACCAATTTATAATTCTTTGGTAACTAATATTTTCATTCAATGCCCCATGTGAAATAATAATATGTGAAAAAATTACAATTTTCTTTGCTTCTGGAGAGCAGTCTAAGAATCTTTTGAAGCCAGGAGTCCCATCTGCACTTCATAGATAGGCAGTAATTTATTCTAGGATTGTTTTCATGGAAATAAATGTAAATATCTATTTCACAGTACATCTTTAACCTTGAAACAAAAGAAATAAAACACTTTGTTTCATCATAAGCCTTGGAATTTGCTGGCTTAAACAATGTACATTCTGTCAAATAAAAAGACTTACTTTTAAATGCTATGATAACACCCTTGCAACACAAAAATAAGGAGAAGAATGTTGGACTTTTAGAGTTTATGCAGAAATGAGAAATCATGAAGAAATTATTATGAGAGAGTATGTACCTTGCCTACCTTCCTTTAAAATAGCCTAATTGTTGAAGCTAAGACTAATTAGGATCAGTAACTTCATCTTCTGAACAGCTGAACCCACTCTAAATAAAACAGGTGGGATTGACTTTGCGGGGAATGGGTGGGTGGGTGGGGGGACAGAGGGGAGCAAAAAGGGGATGGATGTAATACAACAACAATAAAATTTAAAATAAATAAATAAATAAATAAATAAATAAATAAATAAATAAAACAAAGAATAGGGAGAAGATTCTAAAGGATAGCTTGGTGTTAGGCAGAGGTCACGCAGACACCAAATCTTTGCCGGGTACAGTATTTGGCTTTGAGTCCAAGTGTTGTACATAACAACTTGGCTCGTTCCATGTGCCAAGACTCCCAACATTTGCACTTTGGCACCAGAGTTGCTGCACACCCACTTCAAAGAGCTAAAAATATGATGAAATAGAAATTATACCAGAACCCAAGAGCTGTACACCTTTCTGTCTTGAGTTAAGCTGCTGAAGTAGCTCAGAGTTACTGTGACAAGAATAAGTCCTGCCATAGGGTGTAATGAGCCCTGTGGTGATATGGGCAGTGATATTCCATTTCTTGCAAGACAAAGAAATAAAAGAACAGACTCATTTTGCCCAGCCAGTTCTGTGGGGCCCCCACACAGTTAAATTACCCAGCTAGTATTGAAAGTGACAGGATATGAAGGTCTCCAGTTCTGCAATAGGTAGTCTAAAATCCCTCCTAGAGCATTTGGATGGCTAAAATTAATTGAAGAGAGAAAAACAAACCAAGAAAAAAACAACAACAACAATGAAAAAGTAGTTTTCTGATTTCACATCAAGGAAACTACATTTTCTCTAGTATGACTGTAACGGGACTTTTCTTTCCCCGGCAGCAGCGGTCAACATCAAGACAGCTTTTCCCAATTACAGGAAATGGCTAGTTCAAATCATGCCTACCCTGCCTGCTGTTACCTAGTGGTTTCCAAACCATTGGTTCTAGTCTCCTGAAATGTGTGGACTCTCACGAACTGTTTACATTTAAAGACACTCATGTAAATAAGATAGACAGCCGTAATGGCCTAAGATAGAGATAAGGAAAAGTTGAGCGATGAAAAAGGGAGATATGCTTTTGATGGAAAATGAGATGGTGGTTGCAGAAAATAAAGGCCATGTGGCTTTAAATGACTGCCTGCCACGGCATTCTCTCTAGATCAGTTCTTCTGCTGAAAATATAAACACAGGCCTTAAGAGTAAGCGTTGGGAAACTTATAATAAGCTGATAAGACTAGGGCATCTGGCTATGATCAATAAACTAGTTCCTTGAACAAGTGTGGATGAGTTCAGGTGTTGTAGTGCTTTGCTTGTGAGATGCTTGCAGCACAAAGTCTGTAGTTGTTACACACAGTACAAGTTCATACATGGTATTCTCAGGTGAATTTGTCAACCACAGCTAACAAGTATATGAAAACCGGAATCTATTTGTTTTCATCAAAGATATTTCTATTTAACCCAAACTTTATAAAGTAAATTCTTGGGAATGACTGTCGATATAAAAATAAAAATAAAACTTAAAAATACAGAATCACTTGCTTTATGTTATATGAAAATTAAATATTGCTTTAAATATTTTTCTTACCTCCCATCATTATACCTCTGTTAGACTGAATTCTCTAGATTCAATGTTTTTAAAACAAAACCAAAAAAAAAAGGGTTAATCAACATTATCACAGAAATAACTATGTTGTCACTCAGATTTAGGATATTTGGGTTAAAAGCAGGAAAAAAGTTTTACTTGTCCCCTCAAATATTAACATTCATAGTGTTCATTCAAATCATACATGTGTGAGTATAATATGGGGAGATCAGTATTTTATTAATAACTTCTGGTTAATTGTGGTTATAGAATGACAAAAAGCTATCTGTAAGAGAAAATCGGTCTGTTAATTGCCTATATGCCCAATTTAAGTAAACAAGTTTTATGGTGTTTCATTTTTTTTCTTCCTTTTTTTTTTATGGTATGTTTGTGCTACATTTGCTGAAATTTTTCTAATGACACTAATATTAAATATTTGGGGGCTTATTACTTGTACTTTTGTCATTTTAATTTACTGGTACTTTTTTTATTGCATTTTACAAGACTATTAGTTCACAATGAAAATTAGAAACAAAATAAACAAGCAGAAATTCTCCTTATGCAAACACTGTTATAGTTGAATGAGCCAGGAAGAACTGATATGTGGCAATTGGCTGGATGACCAAGACTACCTTCAGGCAACCTCACTAGTATCTATTACTCATTTATGTGGCCTCAATCCTCACACATTTCAGCAAACCAGAACATCCCCAGCATCCACCTCATCTTCTGCTATATGGATTTAACCAATGAATAACTTAAGTGACTTAATTCGCTTGTTTCACTGACAATTTATTATGTTGAAAATGGTTTGAAATTTATGAGCCATTGGCCTAGTCAGGTTTGGAAAGCTTTTGTACAATATGAGATATTAGGTGCTTGTTATAATAGGATTTTTCCTACAGGGAAGTGAGTTATTCAGAGATAGATTAGCCCTTTGGGGTTATTCAGTGCTTTACCCAGTGCATAAGAACCAACAGATCTCTCTGTGCAAAGGCAAAGAATGGTTGGCTGGGCCTGGTGACTGTATCCCAAGCAGGTATCTATTGCCAGCCTGATAGTCCAACCAGTGGTATCACGTGGGCCATGTCATTGCCCTCAGAGTACTGTATTTTCTGCATATGTTATCTGGAGTTGGTGAAGAGTCAAAAGGGCCAGCAAATCAGAGTAATATTATTGCTACTCAGAAAGGAAGAAATGAGTCTAGGGACAGTTCTACAGAGAAAGATATTTTAAAAAGGGGGTTGTTAGCACCAAGCCTAGAGCATGGGATGTTGCTTGAGGAAAATGAACTCAGAGGGATGTGCCTGTACATAACATAATAGGGTGGACTTTATATGTTTACATGTTTTTCTTTCCTCCATGTCCTGCTGCCTAGTCTTGGTAAATTTAAAATACCTCAATTGTAAAATCAGGGAAATGGTACACCTCTGAGGTATGTGCAAATTAAATGATAGCAGGCATATTAAGCATGTTATGAGTTCCAGAAATGTATTATAGAAAGAACTATCATATACTTTACCATAGATTTCTTCAGGGTAGATGGGGTTCATGCATGAATCTACTCATATGATGCCTGCGATTTAGAAATGCTTTTAATTGTAAATAACAAGAAACTAAAAGTAAGTTCAACATTAAACAAATAAGATTTTGCTTTATTCACATAATGTTATCTGTGGGCATACAGTTTCTCACATTAATTCAAATGTTTAGCAACACAGTGAGGTATATAAACTCCTTTTGGCTGTCTCTTCTATCATTCATAGTGTGTTGACTTTGCCAACAGACTTCTTGTCTCATGATCTACAAATGGTATTTGCGTCTGCAGGGATTATGTGCAATTACCAGACAAAAAGAAGAGAAAATGAATAAAGGGTCTCTATCTTTGTTTTTTTTTTATTTCGTTTTTTAAAGATTTTATTTATTATTTTTTAGAGAGAGGGGTAGGGAGAGAGACATCAATGTATGGTTGCCTTTCACCCACCTCCAGTCACGGATCTGGCTGGAGACCTGGCTTGCAACCTGGTTATGTGCCCTGGCTGGGGAATCAAACCAGCAACCTTTGGGTTTACAGGCTGGCACCTTATCCACTGTGCCACCAGCCAGGGCAAAGGTCTCTATCTTTGAAGGCTTTGTCTTTTTATGCATGGTGGGGAGTTGTCGAGAGATAATTCTCCAGAAACATGTCAGGTTTACAGTGTCTGGGGCTTTTGAACAAAGGATATGTTTGAATAGCAAAGGCCTTGAAAACTAGAGACTCCTCTTTCTCTCTCATCTGGACACATTTGCTTAGATTTTAAAGCATTAGCTTAGAGGCCTTCCCCTACTTTCCCAGACAAAGCTTGTTCACACTCCAGGGTAATGACAAGGTCTCTCTCTCTATCCCAATTGGAGTAGGGGCAGACTGAATGTCCCTTGTAAGCTCCAACTCTCAAAATGTTGGAGTTCCTCTCTTGTAAAATCAAGTGCATATGCACATTTACATTTAGTCCTCATTGCATTGCCCTGTGGGGATGAACCTGTGGAGAATTGGTACAAAGTGTATCTCTGGCTGCTTCATTTTGATATGAGTATTAAATATTTCCCTGACCCAGGGGTCTTGTATTTTTCTATCTGAACATGTACCTAAAAATGTCGCAAGATAAGATGTTAGCTTATCAGGAGGCAAAATTCTCAGACTTTTCATATAGTTTAAGACTTAATGGGAGCAAGTTTCTTCAGCAAAATTTCCATTGTATTTAATAGTCATAATCTTAGACAAATCAATGGCAACCAAGAATGAGATTCTACAACTAGTTAACCATGTGATCTTGGTCTTGGGGGTAACATTCTTTCTTCTGTACGAGGTAACTCTACTCACTCCAAAAATTTACTTTAAAAAGCATTTCTGTGTGTGTGTGTGTGTGTGTGTGTGTGTGTATGAGTATGAGGGTAGTAATCAATGTATGGGCAATGGATGTCATAGCTGCTGAATATTATGGATCTAGAAGTCCATTAACAATGTACAGGTTTGTCAATTCTAGGCACTTAATTGCTTCAGGAATTGTATCTCATTTATATTAGAATATAATAAAAAGCTTTGTTTAAATAATTTACCTATAGATACTTAATATAGGTTGATCTAATAAATGGATTTATGTTAGCTAATAACAACCTATTAAAAAAAAATAAATTGTATTTATTAATTGAAATGCCTAAACTATGTAACAGAAAAAATATATAAATATATATATTTATATATTTGAGTCATTGAGTGAGAACAAGTTTTTTTTTTTTTTACCTGATTGATTCTGGAAGTTTTCTGTACACTAGAACATAGGCCCAATAAATTATAATAATGCAATTTCATATAACTATTATCTTTCTTTAGTTTCAAGGTTGGTTTGGATGTTCCATTTCTACATGCTACACAAGCACTTGAATGTTGTAACTCTGTCAAATCCCTACATGATTTATAAACTAGTAGCTAAAACATCAAGGATGTTGTCAAGAAAAAATGTTCTATATTCTTTAAAAATATATTTATAGTTAGAACAGAATAAATATGGGGGCATGTATTTATTCTTAGTGGCTTTCTTGTCAGAATTTATTAAGCTCACTTGTCAGGTGTGCACTAATTTTATTTTCTGTTCTATAAAATCAACCTGGCATTGGAACACCAAGCTGTGTTGTTTTGTTGCTATGTCACTATTGATCATGTACATTTTTTAAATTGAAAGTTATTGGGCAATGTTAGTAATAAAGTAAGTGATGCAACATAAGCCAACCCAATGATAATATCTTTCTATTAGTAAATTGCTGCTTAGAATATGAAAAATTTTAAAGTTAATTACCACAAAAGAAATAGAGCAATGGCAAAAATTATAATTAATTTTCTCTTTCTCATTACTATAGCAAATATTCCAATAGATTGATAGCTAGAAAATATTTTTAATAGTTTCATTTAACATAACCTGTTTGTCACAGGTAATTTAGGTGTCTCATTGAGGCCATTAACAGGGTACCAATACACCTGGTACAATGGTACCAACATGGAATATACAAGGCAACCACTTCCCTGGGATACTTGTCCCTGACTATGTCTTAAGAATTAACCAATCATTATATGAATTTGTTCCTTTCGTGAACTTGATTATTGACAAAACAACCAATTTGGCACATATGTGTAAAGTAAACTATAAGAGCTCATTGTAATTTTATCAAACCATCACAAGAAATCAGTGAACCTAGCGAAGTATTTTCCTATGGTTTTTCACTGTGCTTCACTCTTCCTCTCTAGTCTATGCTTCTGTGGTGGGAAGATACTCTCCTTGACTAGACAGTTCTGCCCTTTTTGGATGGGCCTCTATTCCTCACCAAGAAGCAAACCTGAGACTCACTGATACAATGGCTTACACTTTTGAATAGATCCATAAAAAAATGAAGCTGCAAAAATATTTTAGTAATTTAGTAATATTTTAGTACATTGATTAAAAAAAGAAAAAACTGAGAATTATTGGGAATCTTCTATGAAATATGTTTTTTGAGAAAAATATTATAGATACTATTTTATTAAGCTCTTACAATTACTCTGTGGAATTGTTATTTTATATATACTTGACATACAATATTATGTTAGTTTCAAAAGTATAATACAGTTATTTAACATTTATATACTTTATGAAGTTGTCACCATGATAAATCTAGTAACTGTCACCAGACAAAGTTATATATTACATAGAGTTGATATTATTATGATCATTTTACAAGTGATAAAAATTGAGGTTTGGAAAAGTTAAGTAATTTGTGTAAGTTTCTCTCCATATTAGATAGTGGATGTTGAGTAGAGATTTAAATCCAGTCTATTGGTCTTCAATGTCCTTTCCATGAGATGGTAACTTCTTAACACTGAGATATTTCCAAATGGAGAAAAGTTCTACTTGCTATATTATCATCCAGCGTATTATTATATAGGATCAATGAACACACTGCCAAAATGACACAAACACACAAAATTTATGAAGCAAACATTACAAGAGAAGCAGTCACCACTGTCTCAGAAAATGGGGTATGGAAGCCTGGAATAGTACCTAAAAATGGAGAGAGCATGAAGGGACAAAGAAATTTTCCCTAACAATCTTCAAGTCATGGACAACTTCTGACAATGACACATGGTCATGGAGCTTAACGTCGGTTGTTAATGATCTAACATGTAAGGTGTAATGTACAAACTCTTAGTAGCTATGTCTTCATTAGTAGACAGGCTTCACTGACCTTTGGCTGGATCACCCACATGTGAGCCCCTTTATTAAGTGCCACTGTGGTCATCCTGTGCCACTTGTCCCTGGGAAAGGAGAGAAATTCACATGGAAGTGTCTTCACCCTGACTGTGGCTGGCAGCTTAGAATGATGAAATAATGACAGTTCTTTCATGGCAATTAAGTTGTGTCTAAGCTGAGGTTGTCATTTCTGGAGATGCTTTTTCTGACCTAAACCCTCCATCTAGTAGAAAGCAGAAAGGATATATAAAGTCCCTTACACCTTTGATCACCACTGACCTGTTATATATTAGAATTGGTGACCTGGAGCTGATAGGTTTGGTTTCCCCTCACCAATTATTCCCCTGACCCATCTGCTGTCCTATAAACTCATGATTACCAACCTTCCTTCACCTGTCAGGGGCCTGACTCGAAAGAAAGGTTAAATAGTTTGTTTTTCAACAAACCCCTGAAAAGCAGAATATAACTCTATAACATCCATGAAGGGCAATCACAGTTTTATTCATTGGAAAAGAAACAGAACATTAGCACCTCACTACATAAACTCTTATTGCATTTTGAAAAAGGAGGTGTATTCAACCTCTGGGGTTAGAGAAGCTAATGCACAACTGTGAGCAACATCTATACACAGTTGAGTTGGGCTTGTAATTGACTGGACAGTCAAAATTGCATGTGGCCAGGAAAAATGTCAACTTTCAACTTTCCAGATTTGCTTCAGAATAGAATTAAGTGGAGGGGCAATTTTTAAAAAGATTTTATTTATTATTTTTAGAGAGAGGGGAAGGGAGAGAGGGAGAGAGGGAGAGAGGGAGAGAGAGATATGCATGGTTGCCTTTCACCTCCTCTAGTTATGGACCTGGCCAGAGACCTGGCTTGCAACCTGGTTATGTTCCCTGACTGAGGATCGAACCAATGACCTTTGGGTTCTCAGGCCAGTGCCTTATCCCTGTGCCACTAGCCAGGGCCTGGAGGGGCAATTTTTATTAGGATTAAGCCAATATGTAGGTATAAATGGAAAATTTGAGGGGTCCAGAAAGATGGTCAGATATTTAGGCGAACTTTAAAATTCCTACTCTTCACTAGAAAGACTTAAAAGTTAATGCAGTGAATACAATAATTTGTGATTCTTCACTGTATGCTTTTTGACCTTGCACAACTCATTTTTAATGGTCTCTCTTTGTATTATAGGCAGCTGTGGGACTCACATAAAATACCATATCTGGAGGTGCTGATAATACTAAAACACTATGCAAAAGTTAGTTTTTAGTGACTGCCTAATACGCTAGGAATTAATTAAAAAGCTCAAATGGGTGATTGGACACAAATCAATTAGCTGTATTTGCCTTTGACATATAACAAAAATGTCAAATAGGAGTTTAATATATGAGAAATTATACCCAATCAATAAAATGACTTTTGCTGGCTCTGCAGGGAGAAAAGATATGTTGACATTTCTCCCAATTCTTCATTTTTCAAGAATTATTTTCTGAATGGAAAATAAAAAATTTATGTCAGAGAATCAAATTTCTTACCCATTAGTTTTCACTTCCCTTCTTTAACATGTATGACATATAGCTCAACTTAGTACATTAGTCTTTAAAAAATCACAACTGAAACAACTGTCTCTCAATTTTTGTTCATCTTGTCAGTGTGATTTTTAAAATGTCCTGCTCTAGAATTATATTCTAAATTTTTCTACAGCAATTTCAAATTAGCACCTGACTAGTACTGAGCCATTCTGAGTCCAAATTGAGAATGAAAATCTTCATCTATTTGACACATGAGCTATCCAGAGGCTGATGTCAAGTTATTGTTCAATAGGCAGAATATTTCTTCCTAGAAAAGGTGGCATTGGTAAGAGCCTTAAAATGTGGGATTTGAAAAAGAAATTGAAGATTACTTATGAAAGGAGGCCTTGATAGTGATAGAAGCAGGAAAATTTAGAAATTATAATAAATAGGTGGGAGACTAGATTAAAATCATGAAAGAGCCATATTAAAGTTGAATTCTATATTCAGGGGTTTAATCTCCATGGAATTGGCAATAGTGAGCCACAGATCATCTTGGAGAAGGGAAGTAACTTGATTACAATTGTTCACTGCTCTGTGTATTCCTTAACCAGCAGATTTTTAGCTGAATAAGTGAGAGATTATGGTGCTTTTGTTTGTGGGTATATACCTGTTATGTATCATGAGTCTTTATTAGTCACAAGACCTCATAATTTCTAGAAAGAGGATGAGAGATTAGGCACATGGCTCAAATAAAGTGACTCTAAGTTTTTCTTTGGAAAGGAAATAAAAATTTCCATTTGTTAACATCTGTACCTACACAATCCTATTTTGGATGCCTTTCAGTTTATTGCTAATCACTTCACATACCTTCTCTTTTACAAATAAGCACTATTATTAATGAAAAATGCCTAGATGGGAACTTGTTTCTGAGTTCAGAACCCTGAAAAGTTTGGCAGGGGTAGAATAAGGAGAGAAGAATATTCAACATCTTTTAAGAAATATGTATGTTGTATATATACACATACACGCACATATATATATTATATATTTATATATATATTACATATATATATAAATGATTCCTGTTATATAATAAACTCTCGATAAACATATTTTGAATTCTAAATAAAGAAAGTTGTTCTAATAACTACATGCAAGATGGACTAAGGACAATTCATACAATAACGTTTTGAATAGGAAAGACAGTGAAATACAGGTGTCTATCTAAAACTGTGTTAAATACCAAGGCTACTAGTTTTATGAGAGCAGTTGAATTTAAATAAAATAAACTTACTTTAATTTTGAATTTCAATTGAATTAAACTTACTTTAAATTAAAATTTTAATATTCACTGATATTAGACAATTTAAAGTGCTTAGTAGTCATATGTGGCTAATGGCTGCCATGTGGGACAGCACAGAAAAAGATAATTTTCATCATTGCAGTAAGTTCTATTGGACAGTGCTGGTCTGGAAGATACTTTGGAACAAGTCAGTATTCTTGTAATACAATTTATTACTTATACCTACTTTTGGTTTAATATGTCATATCATTAAAAAACTATATTGCTAGATTATGATATCTTAAGCAAAAAGAAAGCATTTTAGTTAACCCTAAAAGACAAAGGAAACTAAAAATATTCTAATCAAGTAATGCTAAAATAAGAATAAACTTCCCTGACTAGTGTGGCTCAGCTGATTGGGCATCATTCTGCAAAATGAAAGACCATGGGCTGGATTTCCATTCAGGACACATTCCTGGGTTGCAGGTTCAGTCCCTGGTTGGGAAAACCATGAGAGGTGGTCCAGTTGATGTTTTCTTCTCACACTGGTGTTTCTTTCTCTCTCTTTCCCCCTTCCTCCCCTTCCCTTCTAAGGATAAATAAATATGTTTTTTAAAAAAGAATTAACTCTTAAGATAAACAAATTCTATGTGAATATCTCATTCTAAATCTCTTTTATGGTACATAAAATTTCGTGTATGCATGTATTGAAAATGGTTAAGAAGATAATAGTTGTCCTTTACATTGTGCAACAAATTGTCAGTTTAGGGCAAATGTCAGTTATATTGATATTTATTGGAAGAAACAAAACACTGAGCGATAACAGTAGTTTGGTAATTTTTTCAGCTTTTACTAGTTTTCTTGTTATGTATTTATTTAATCAGCTAAATGGAGAAAGAGAATGATAGGCACACATGTATCTATGTAATTTTGGTCTGTCTTGTCAGTGGTTTGGCCCAGAATAGATTTAAAGTAATAATGACATGTTCCTCAGTGATTTGTATACTGAAGTAAAGTCACCACAAGGCTATATATGCATTTCAACAAGGTTATATTTTGGTAGGATATAAGGTAGAAGTCTGCAATTTAATAGTGTGTATGTGTGTGTGTTAGGTTTGTATAGGGAATAAAAAGGTGTAAGAGGATGAGTTTAAGTGTGTAATCTCTTAAACAAGCGTTATCCCATTTTTATAGCCATTTCTAACCCATGCGGAGAGGAGCAGGATTATAGCACTAGTTCCAACTTATTTTCCCCACACTATCTGCTACTAGGCCAAATTGTAACATGCCTATGCCAGAATTATCCTTCATCTGATGTGTAAACAAATATCCTTCTTTTTTTTTTTTACTCGATGAAAAAAGAAAGAATATATTTGCCTTGCAAAAATATGTCACTGGAGAAGATATTTTGAAATAAAAAATCATAAATAAGTTATAAGTGGCACACCCAATCTGAAAGGATAACCCAAGAGATTTGAAAATTTCTATCTATCCTGATTAAGATTCTATTTTACATATCACCTTTAGAGATAGACACCCAACTCTTATGTTCACTCTTTAGGACTTCAGAAGCTACAATTGAATTTCAAAAGGTGTATTAGCACAGTAAATCCATTGTTTTATTAAATAAACATATTTGTGCTGCTTTTGTACAGTGGTGGGCTTGATCCAAAAATCATAGAGACAGCAATTGATATTGCTGAGAAACAAACTCTGGTCCATTTGATATGCAAGCATGAACTTTCAGTCCCTACACTATTCCATCTGTTTTGCTTTATTATGATGATGAAGGGCAGAGAAATCTGAGACCCTGCTATTTCCTTGACTTGAAGCCTCAGACTGTTTCCTGAGACTCAGGCTCCTCACCTGAAAAATGGTAATCATTATAGTATCTACCTCTCAAGGTTATTAAGAAAAGGAGAGAAGAATAATATTGGAGATGATACCTTAATAGATGGCTGGCAAGAATGGTCTGCCTTTCTTTACAACCTGCTTTTCTGTATATGGCCTCTATGGTCTCTATACAAGGTAGTTCCAGAGAAGAGAGTATAGCAAATGTGAAGATCATGTTTTCTCAATGTTTAGCTTGGCAGGATATACACTCTACAGTTGTGGTCATGATTCAAGTCTGTGCTACATTTATATTTAAATTTGGCCATCACTTTATCTTAGTTTTAAAAAGTGATGAATCAACATTAAGAAGATAGCGGTGAAAGTAGGGGTTGTTAGAGTATTTTACAATAAACCCAATTTATATTCAACCCCTTTATATTTGAATAGAAAGGAAGGAAGGAAAGAAAAAGATGAAGTTGTTGTACTGTTGATCAACTTAATATCACATCCCAACTGGGAGAACTTCTTAAAGCACACAATGTGATTATGCTTGCCATTTACTAAGCAATGACTACAGCTCAGGCATTGTATGTGCTACTACAACTCTATGAGGTAGATATTTTTAATATTCATTTTAGATAAGAGGGAATCGTGTCATAAAATTTAATGCAATTGCCCAAGTTCACGCAAATAATGGACACTAAACCAGAGACAAACCCCTTCTCTTTTGGATTCAATGAGATTTAAGATATATTTTGGAAGTGTTGAAAGGATTGACATAATGAACAAAAGAGAAAGGTGAGAAATGACAACAAGATTCTTTGTCTTGAACAGCTAACTACTATAATTACTGTACCCTGAGATGGGGAAAATCAAAAGGGTGCCATTTAGAAGGAAATGAGGAATTCATATTACATTTCAGGTTTTTGTTAAACATTAAATGGAATTTAACATAGGAATTTATATATGACTTCTGAATTTGAGGAAATGTTCAAGGCTGAGATGACATTAATTAAACACATTTAATTCCATGCTGGGGACATCCCACAGTGATAGAAGGAGTAAATGGTAATAGCAAAGAACCATTACGGGACTACACCTTTTTTGAGTGTATGAAGTATCAGGGACTAAATTGTGTGAATTGTGTCCCCTCCTCACATTCACATGTTTCTCACCCTCTAAAGTAACTGTATGTAGTGACAAGGCTTTGAAGGAGGTAATAAAAGTTAAATGAGGTCATAAGGGTGGGGCCCTAATAAGCAAAGAAAGGAACAGTGGGGGTGCAGTCCCAGAGAAAAAGCCGCATGAGGACACAATGAGAAGACAGCCATCTACAAGCCAAGGAAGGAGAGCTCAGGGGAAACTGAACTTACCTACACATTGACCTTGCAGGTCCCAAAGAGGGAGGCCTGGACAGAAGCTTCCTTCATAATTCTCAGAAAGAACCAATCCTGGAACAACTTGATTTCAGCTTTCTGGCCTCCAGAAATGTCAGGCAATACATTTCATTGTTTCTTTTTTTATTTTTTAAGCCACCTGGTCAGTGGTATTTTATGATGGCAACCCTGACAAACTAATCTGTGAAGAGAGCACTCAGGCCAACAGGAGTGAGGTAGGAGCAGCCTCCAGTGAGGTGGAGGGAAAATTGGCCATGGTTGGTGTCCCATAAGCAAACTAAAAATGGTGTTTGAAGGAGGGAATGGCCAACTGTGTCAAATGCTGCTAAGAGAGCTGACCAAGAGGTACTTAAAGATGCTCTCAGCTTGACTAATGGTCAGACAAGATTTTTCCTTACTTCTGACCCTTGATCTGCATTTTCATAAAGCATTTACTTCAGAAAGCTTGCCATAGGAAATTCTTTCTCTTTCCTTTTGAGGCCTAAATCTTTTTAAAAGCTTTTAGAGAATGTTGCAATCCAGGAATGTCTGTCTCAAGAATCATCCCTTTGAAACTTAATCACCCAGGAAAACAGTGCCCCTATCCTCCAGTTTTTGGGGTGACAGCAAACATAGCCCAATCACAGAGAAAAACATTCGCAACTGTAATGTTCTCAACACATCCCACTGATCAACCTGAAGCCTAACTTGCTCCAGTATTTTTCCCACTAGCTCACCCCAGCAATGCAAAATTCTCCCACCTTTGGTTTCAGTAGAGTTGAGTTTAGACTTTCATTTTGGTCTCTACTGTAGTGTTTTGAATTAAGTCATCCATGCTTGTTTAATTTTTCCTGGTGCAAGTTTTGTCTAGACAATAAGAGGAAGATTAAGAACTAATCATTGGACTTGCCAACCTGGGGGGATATGGCTTTAGGTTTAATAATGCAGCGAAGAAAATATTTTCAGAATTTCAGTACATAGTTGATATAAAGAAATTAGTTTGCTGGTTTCAATGCCAATATCTCTTCAGTTTGGGATGAATGATTTATGCCACAAATAGTCACTTCTTTTTGATTTTAGCTAACTGAAAATGCTACAATAATAGCATAAGCTGTTTAAATATTTACACTGGCTATTCAAGTGTGTGGTTACTTCTTTTTGAAGTTAAGGGCAGAAATATACTTGAAGTGAAATAAATGTTCCAGACTATAAAATCTGATATATTGTCCCTTGGGGGGAGTTATCTCTATGTCATTTGACTAACATCTTCTAAAACATTTTTTTTTAAGTTCATGAGGAAATTTTTATTTCTTTTTCTTACTAATGATTTTTCTTTTGTCACATGGTTATTTTGTGCAATATACCTTGTTGGGATCTTGATGAAAATTTTACGGATTGACCAATGTGTTGGTATCAAACAAGTGAAGGATTTCAAAGTTCAATGCTCAGCTTGGGGTTTTGCAAACAAACCATCAAACTATCTAAAAATTACCTTTGCAATTTAGAAAATTACTATTAACTTATACTACACTCAGAAGTGACTATTGTTAAGTATATAAAAATATTTCAGTGTAATGAAGTAATAAAATTTAGTTAGCTTTTTAATCTTAATATCCTTTATTTTCTTTTGGTTTGATGTCCTAACATACTTGAGTTTTTTTTCTCTCTTGTTTCTAGACTGAAATAATCCAATGACTACTCATTAGAAAACTCACTGGAATGTATATAAATTGTTCACAAACAGTTAATTGTTTCAGGTCTTAAATGCATCCTGTATTTTCTCTGGTCAAAAGAAGTGCCTGGATATTGAAGTCTGGAAATATGTAAAAACAAAGAGGAGAAAATAATGAAGCTGAATATACCCAGAGACACAGATAAACTGTTGCAAATGTGCTATGGTAGCTGTTCACCTAAGATGGCAGATGGTGGATTTCCTTCTGCTCCAAATGCATAATGATGAATGTTGAAACTTAAAGGAGAACATTAAAGAAGCCATATGTGTACTACACAATTAATGTAAACATCTTTGTGTAAGAGAAACAAAATGCTGTCATGGAAAACATACAAAGCTGATGCTAAGAGGTTACTGAGATTAGAACTACAAGTGAGCAATTGAAAATTTGGTCTTCTTGAGAAAGTATGAATAGAAATCCTAGTTGATCAAGTCTCTTTGCTTGGAACCAGTAGCAGGAGCAGGGCTCTCTCAGTCCTAACATTACAGTTTGTAGTCCCTGACATGAAGAACAAAGGTAATAAAATAACTCCAAACTAGATGAAGCTAATGACAAAATATATGCATAAAATTATATGTAGGAATTAGCTAAGAATGTATATATGTATGTCTGACATACATATTAGTATGTATACTAATTAGTAAGTATACACACATATTAAGAAAGCTAATATTGAGCAACAAAGAAAACAGAAATGGAAAATTTCAATATTTACATAATTAAAATTCCCAAAGAAGAGAAGAAATGGCAAAGAACTGATACTTATTCAAACTGAAAAACTTAAATTTTTTTAAATGAGGGTTTAGTTAGGAAGTACATTTCAAATATTGTGTAATTAAAATAACCCACCTGGACATGTTGTATTAAAACTTCAAAACCTTCAATTAAATACCTACCATAGGAAAAGCAGATCATTTTCTAATTAAACTGACAACAAACTTTTCATCAATAAAAAAGGCTTTAGGAGACAGTAGCATAATATCTTCACAGGACACAAAGGCTATTTGACATCTATTCCAGTTGAACTTGAACTAGCATTCAATGGAGGAACACAGCAGAGGCATTTCAGAAGTGAAAAGACTAAGACAGTTTGTCATTCCCAAACCCTTGGAATTCTTACTTTTTCTAAAATAGAATCCTTGCCCATTCCTTTACTTTCACATTGATTTGTATTACTTTATAATACTTATTGCTGTAATACATTAGACTATCTTTATCTTATTAGTATATTCTGTTATACATTATACTATGTTATTTTTTCATTTGCTTATCCCATTAGAATATAAAATCCCCCCAAATTAGAGACCTTTTAGATTTAATATTTTTTTTTTTTACTGGAGTTTAAGTATCTTGAACAATAGGCACTCTGAATATATGTTTAAGTTGTTAAAATGGAACTTACAGATAGCTCTGTTTAGACCAATTATGTGGAAGAAATAAGATTTCAAATTCATGAGCCCATCCTTATTTGCCAAAATATTCTTAGACTTGCTCTGCATTTTGTTAGTTTTTAATTTTAATTTTTAATTAAATGTATTGGGTTGACATTACATCAGCCTTCCCTTCCTTTTCACTTTTCCCACTTCCTTCTCTCCTTTCATTGGGGTCAGACGTACATCATGATCTAAAGGTTTCCAAGCCTCTCCCAGTACCTTTCATATTTTCTCTCACAGGAATCTCTCTTAATAAATTTCTTGCATGTTTAATACTCTTGACATCCGTTTCTCATAGGGTTCAGATTGCCACAAGGGCATGTTCTCCATATCCTCTTTAGCAGTAGCCGCAGATGATAATGAAAACAAAGGACTTTCCAGAGGTTAGAAACATAAGGCCAAGAAAAACAGTGAATTGGGGTTACTTTTTGACCATTGCCCAAGGGAGCAAACCAGGGCATGATCTTGAACAGATCCGTATTCTTAGAAATTTCAGCTTAGCCTCAGAAACTCAACTGCCTCACACCTCATGTTCTTCTCACTTTCTAGATGGGAGTGTTTATTGCAGGTACCCTGTTTCTGACTCACAGTTCTGTTGCAGGGTGGTTTGATGACAAATAGCTTATTTTTTGAGTGCATAGTTCCCTGGGTCAAGAGGAGCAGTTTTCAACCTGAAATATACATCACACCAGCCAGGGGACAAAAACACCCCATTTTTTGAGCAAGGAATTAAATATAAAACATTGTTATATATAAAGGCAGAATTGAACACTGAAATATCACAAAGAGAGTATGTAAAGAAAGCAGCTACATCTTCCCAGGGGTTGAAAATTGAAAGAAAAAGTTAGAATTAAAGAAGAATTGAATTCAGAGTGGGGTCCAGCCCCCTGACTGGTAAATTTGCAGGATGAGCCCCCCAAAACTGACTGCCAACTTAGTGGAGTGGCACTTATCTCCAGTTAGTGGGTGCTGCTCTCTGATTCAAGGGGCAAAGTGGTGCTCTTTGGGGAATGTTGCAAAATTACAAACTATAATTACCTATTATTACTGGGCTAGATGCCACTGATGGACCGAAACATTATGACTGGAGTCATTTATAGGATTCAAAAGCAAGCATCATGGTGGTTTGCTTTTTCCCTTCTATTAGACTTCCAGACCCCTTCCTGAACCATCTACTGCAAAACCTGACTGTGAGTCAGCTGAGAAAAGGGAAAAGGGAAAATATAGCTTTGTAGCATGTCAGTGTCAAGTGGAATATGGAAAGGTGGAAGTTGAGAGACAGTAGCTCGCTGAAGAAACCCCCGAGATGCTATTGTACCTCACTCAGAGATCCAAGCCTTTAACTTCATAGTATCCCTGGATGACACCTTCTAAGTTTCCTCACTCAGGGAGGCTGTAAGTACATTTGTGAGTGAAATGAAAGGTGAAGCAAATATGTGTTGATCAGAAGGGGACACCGTGCTGGTCTTTAGAATTACATACGATGCCGTGTCTTTTTCTCTCCCTGTTTTCTACAGAAGGCTGGTTCATTCTCTGACTTCTTGTGATTGCTAGAGCCACAAATCCATTTCTAACCAATGAATTGAAGCTGGAATACTAAGTACCATTTCTGGGCTCTGAATATCAATTTTGATCCAAGGCTCTCAAGAGTATCCCCTTTCCCTTCGCACTCAGAATAAATCAATCCCTTGCTTCAGGTTCACGAGAGTAGCTGCTTCATTAGCCTGGATCCTGAGGGATGAAGATAAGCAGACTCCATGTAATCACAACAGCCAAGACGCATGAGAAAGAAAGGAACCACCGTTGTGCTTAAGCCACTGAATGTTGGGGGTTGCTTATTACTGCAACATACCTAGCCCATTCTGACTGATAATATCTCCTATTTATTTCAAAATAGCATCTTAATAATGTACCCTTTCTCTAGTGACATGGCAGATTGATTAAACATTGTGATGTTTATTTTGAAAATTGTTTATTTCTCTCCCACTTCTTTCCCAAAGAGAATGTGAAGTAGCTTATAAGGCTGCACTACAAGAAGAAATGCTACAATTGATGGAGGACACCATTGAGAGGACATGGCTGCTGGTTGACCTCTGAGCTGGACCAGGTAATTGGACGCCCTTCACCCTTCCTCTGTCCTTGGAATGTATGGAACACTCACTAGTCCCATGGTGGGATCTATTTTCAAGGATGCAGCCCCAAGGGAGCATGTGTTGTTGAGACTATCCTGAGTATGTACTAGACTGAAGCCCATATAAGGCCTCTATGTAATATTTTAAGATACCGGTGGCCAGGGGCAGAGATCTGCTGGTTTTGTGGCTGCCTGAGACAAGCCTTGTAAGTTCCTTGCTTATTGAACCTACCACCTCCTGATTTGGAGTGGTCTCCTTTTTTTTTGTCATAACTTTATATGTTTTAATGGCTGAATAATTTTTACATATATATGAATTTGTATTCATATAAATTGGGTTGCTTCCACAAAAATAACTAATTCCTTTTTTGTAAAATGTTATTGTTGTTGTATTACATCCATCCCCTTTTTGCTCCCCTCTGTCCCCCTCCCCACCCACCCATTCCCCCCAAAGTCAATCCCACCTGTTGTCCATGTCCATGGTTCCTTTATAAATATATGGAATGCAGCCCTGGCTGGTAGCATAGTGGATAAGGCGCCGGCCTGCGAACCCAAAGGTCGCAGGTTCGATTCCCCAGCCAGGGTACATAATCAGGTTGCAAACCAGGTCTCCGGTCAGATCCGTGGCTGGAGGCAGGTGAAACACAACCATACATTGATGTCTCTCTCCCTCTCTGCCTCTCTCCCTTCCCCTCTTTCTAAAAATAATGAAATAAAATCCTTAAAAAAATCGTTTTACCAAAAAAAAAAAAAAAAAAATATATATATATATATATATATATATATATATATATATATATATATGGAATGCTTCATGAATTTGCGTGTCATCCTTGCGCAGGGGCCATGCTAATCTTCTCTGTATTGCTCCAATTTTAGTATATGTGCTGCTGAAGTGAGCAAGGTCTCCTTTTTTTTAGTCTCTATTTGCCTTTTTAGTGTGGGGGCCTTGATCAGCAAGCTCCAGAGGGTTTACCCTCTGATGGTTTTCTTACAGGGAAAACATCATTTGGATTGTAGAACTTTGTGAATGTCAGAAGCTTTCCCCACTACAACTTTTTAAGGAAATGAGAATGTTTTGTATTCAGCCAAAAGGATACATTTTGAATAAAAACTTAAATATGAAAGCATTTAGTATTTTTTAAACAAGATTTTATTTATTATTTTTAGGGAGAGGGGAAGGGAGAGAGGCAGAGAGGGAGAGGGACATCAATGTATGGTTGCCTTTCACCTGCCTCCAGCCATGGACCTGGCTGGAGACCTGGCTTGCAACCTGGTTATGTGACTTGCCTGAGAATCAAACCAGCTACCTTTGGGTTTGCAAGCTGGTACCTTATCCACTGTGCCACCAGCCAGGACTGAATGCATTTAGTATTTATATCCAGAATTCAAAATCACTGTAACTGTTAGCAGATGACAGTAAAGTGGTCTTAATACCTTGCCAAAAGATTTCACAATGTGAAGCATATACAATTGAATAATTTATCACTGAAAATAAAATGACTTGATATTTAAAAATTTGAAGTACATATCTGAAAGAAATAATTATAGCTATAATTTCAAATTAAGTCTTTTAAACAATGGAGAGAATATAATAAAAGTTTTTGTGTAAGTGAACCTACAAGACAGCAAATGGTGATCTAAGTCTTTTTTTCATGATGTGATACTGGGTATTTTTTATAGTAAATACCATTATAAACTTTACAAAGTCTAGATATTAATTATTAGGGAAAACATGTAGACAATTTCTTTACCTTGTTTTATATTTCTCAGCTCTCATAATCCATCTGAATTGTTGCAGAGCTCAGTCAACAATGAAAATTAGGTTTGTTTTAGTCAATGTTTCCACCTAGCTTTATTGAGATATAATTGACATGTAAGCTCAGGCTGTACAATATATTGATTTGATACATATTAGACAAGGATTACCACCCTGACATTAGCTAACCCCTCCATCACATGTAAACATCGCTCATCAAATTTTGTTTAAATGGCAGTCTCTAAGTTCCTAGACTCATTGCCAAAAGTTAAATAATCACAAGTACTTTTTTCCCCCTTTTAAGTTCGGCCTGATTGTGTGTTTCTGGAGAGAAGCTTCAAATGTGATTCTATTTCTACATCAGGGTTTACAGAACAAATGCGGCAGGCCCAGCACCGTTCTGCTTCTCCAGCCTCACGTTCTCTAGAGCAGCGTGGATCATATTGGGTAAAAGGTTTGAAACAAACCTGAATCAACTAGATGCTGGGATCTGGTTTTATGCTTTTCAAAATAATGTGCTGCAATAATTATTTTTCCTACATCCAGGTTAGAGAAAGGGGATGTTCTCAAGAGTGAAATGAGGTCCCCTCTCAGTACTGGTTTGACTGAAACATGAGAACTATTCCCAGAATGGTGGCAGAGGCAACCTTGATTCTCTAGTACTTAATCTTCAAAGTGTCATGATTTCCAGTTTGGAAATTACCGAGCTAGATTAATTGAAGATAAATTATTGATGGCACTTAGATGAAGAAATGTTTGTGGCTAGAGTCAGTCTGTTGAAGGCAAGGATTCATTTGCTAATGATATTACTTAACATTTGTAGAGGTCTGTGAGACTTTTAGAAACATTTAGCATTGATTATTTTCTTTCCCAGAACTCTGGAAGGAGATCATCATCATTTCATGTATGCATTCCTCAACCTCGCAAGATGTGCAAGAAAATACCTTGGTCTTCTAACCTAAAGACTTGTGTCTGTCCCCACTACACTAGACTCATTAACCTCTAAATACCACCCCTTTATCAGGGTCATAGTATATTGTGGGTGTGTGGATAACAATCCATTATAATAAAAAGTACCATTTCAAAAGATAAAAAGTACCATCTTATCCAAACCAGTAATTCAGACAATGGCACAAAAAGATTTCTCTACTTGTTTTAACCTGTCATTTCCTATCTGGCAATTGCCCTTTTTTCTGTTAGTGTTTTATCATGCCATGTTGGATTTGCCAAATATATTTTTCCTCTTGGCCTTGCCCTCAGCTCCTGGTTTAGACTTAAACCATTAGTTTGTTAAGAATGCACACTGCCTGTAATCTCTCTGATTCTTTGGGGAGGCAGGGATAAGGGTCACCTTACTTCCTTAAAACTTTCAGTCATTTATAGTTTTTTACCCTGGTGGAACATAGGAAATGGGAATAATGTCTGCTCTCATAGCATAAAGCTGATGGGTTATTAAGCTAATAAAGACATTGCTATTTTTATTCTGCTTCATCCAAGTTTCTTTCCCTATGAAAAATAAAAACAAAAGAAAATCATTTCTTCCTATAATCACCTTCCAAATTTTGTCTTACATTTTACTTCAACCCCACTATCCCTCCCCCCTCCCCCAGAAAGATCTCTACAAGTGGTTAGAACTTGTAGCACACAGAGCTAATAAATGTAGTGTTAAATGCTATGGTTTTCTACTAACTAATATATCCCATATATCTAAAAACCCACTGGTTATAAGTTAGAAGTTTCATCTCCACAGAGAAAGCAGAACATATTAGCATAGCTAATCTTACTGCCGATATGTTTAAGCAGAAAAAGGCATGATGGGTAATCACCTTCTGGCTGCATAGCATAGCATAGCACATATTTAATCAGGAAGATGGCCCTAGATAAGATTGAGTGGCTGTACAATCAGAATAAAGGCCCAGTACTTTGTCCAACAATGTACAAGGCAGGTCTGCTAAGAGTGTGCATGACATTGTACGTAAGGCCCACAGAGAATAGAGATGTGATTTGAGAACTAACAGTATCAGTATTTTAATAACAAACGATATGCAGAGATGGCTGATTTCAAAAGATGCATGGAAGGTCTTCAGAGAACCAGTCCTGTTAACCCCATTACTATGATCTTCCTTTCAAATGCCATCCTTGCCTTTGATTGCCAGCTTTGCTTTGACTCAGAGCAGTATCAATCTATAAAGGCATAATGATGAGCTTTCCATTGGAGGAGTGTGGAAAAGAAGCTCATGAGCAAAAGCTGAAATTATAAAAGAAAAGTGCTCCAACATGTCATGGGACTGCAGAAACTTGAAGGCACAAAATTAATCCTAGCCCTTTCCTCTTCTCCTCCTAAGGCTGCAGCAAATGAGAAACAAAGGAAAGGCTGCCTTTCCCTTCCCTACCCTTGCCCTTTATTAGCATCTGACTCAGAGTTCTTCAAATGCCAGGCAGAAGGTGAAGGAGGCCTCTAGTTAAAATGCAGAAGAAAGAGCTCTTACCTCTGAGGTATTCCATGGTGAAAAGATTGAAACTCAGCCCTACAGTTACTCATAAAAATCTTTCAACAAAATGTAAGGGATAATCCTTGAGTTTTGCTCTTTCTAGTAGGGTGTAGCAGAACCTAATTGTAGACCTTTAAATTGTTTAATTTATTTTCAGAGTTTATGACTTGATTTTGAGAAATCCACAGCATGACCATGCAGTTGAATGGTGACATCACACCTTCCACTTGGGTAAAAAATCTCATGAGATATAATGGCAGTAGTAATAAAACCTACCATTTAAAGATGTAGCCTTAAACCATTTTACCACACATTAATACTATATGCATTTTTGTCACCCTTAATTAAAGTGAGTAGTAGGCCAATTTATTATTAAGGAACATTAAGAGTCCTTTGACAAAAAGTAAATAGTTTGCATTTGTAAAATAATAGCTTATGTTAGCTTTGCATTTACTATGTGTTACCTGTATGAGTTTTGTTTACCTGAATTCCCTAAAGTTGGTCACATTATTACCCTCCTTTATAAATAAGAAAGTTAAAACAGAAAATTAAGGAACTTTGCTAATTAGACAGTTAGAAACTGACCCAGGTAGATGGTCTCAGAGCCTTGAGTAGTGTATTAAGGCAGTTTCTGTACAGTTAGAGGGTGTTTTTCAAAGTATCTCCCATAAACTAGATGCTCAGTTTGTTCAGTTCCTTTCCTTTCTGAAAGACTTTGTGAGGAAACCATACCCACTAAATCTGACAGTTTGTAGATTTCACTCTCAAATTAAAAAAAAATAAACAAAAAGTGTTGTATTCAAATTTACAGTTAAATGCAAATATAACTATATGTTTTGCTAAATTATCTTGTTTTATTTCTAAAAAAAATTCGGTGTGCTTTAAAAAAGAAAGCAGAGGTTCCATTTTTATCCCAGATGCTTTGATATACAGGACTTACTAAGACTTAAAAAATAATGAGAACGCTTTGTGAATAGTTAAGTATGGAGTAGCATGCAAAAATCTTTAACTTCATTCGCTACACACAAATACTGTTAATCCATTAAATAAGATAAGATTACCAAAATAGTCCATGAGAGTCACTAAATTTTAGATTCCCTTGCATCTCTATTCAGACTCTTGGATGGAAGTGGGTTGAAATATGAAGTTTTAACAAAAACTATCTTCAGTTTAATGAACACCAATGTTTGAGATTCATAATACTTATTAATAAAAAATGAAATGCTCTTTCCCTTGGAAAGACTCCCCGCTTTGAGATGCCAACACAGGTTTGTGTGTCTCTGGACGCTCCAGTCTAGAAGAGCTCCGATTGGGATGTGGATCATAGTTGGAAACTGTGCCTAGAGTTCAGAAACTTGCCCAACGTTACATGGACAGGCAACTAGAAACTGTGATGCAAAAGAAAACAAGTATGTGGCAGTGCTATAAACACTGTAAATCACTGAGGAAATGTGTTGCCATTATTATGGCTGCTATTGTCATAGCAACGATTTAGTAGGGGGAGGTCTCTTCCTCGTTGTGTGCAGATGTAGCAGGAATTTCTATTTCCTCTTTGTTCGGAGCATTTCCTGCTACAGTTTTTTGAGTCATGAAAATGGAAAGGAGTCTTCACTACAATTATGGTAACAATGGAGAAAGTGTCTGCGTCACAACTGCAGGTGGTTTCAGGACCCCTGCCACATCTGACTGCTGTCTACCGTACAATGACCCCCTCCCCCATAACTCCTCCAAACTGTTCTCTGCTTCAAGGTTATGGAGTATTGTGAAAAGAGGGGGCACTTTGCACCTAGGCGAGTATTCCAGGGCATGAAAAGAGTCATGGATGTAAGCAGAAAACAAAGCAATGAAGAGTTTGGTCAGACATTTGGTCACCTGAGCGCAGAGCTCAAAGTCCTGCTGTCTGCTGCCAGTGTGTGGTGTGTGGGCTCTGCTTCTCCTGGGGCCGGCCACTTTTTCATTGGCCTTTGTTAATGTAAATCCCTACTTTTTCACATCCCTGCTCTCCATCTCTGTTGCTTACAGTCAGAGGGGCTTATGGTGTTTAACTGTCTAAAATGCAAATAATTATTTGCGAACACATGAGTCTTGGATAATGGAAAAATGAGGCGCACAATGAGCCCTCAAAGTGAGAGTCAGGTGTGGGAAAAAAGGCACACAAGGTAGATTGAGTGAATTTAGGGCCCTGATACTTTCCCCCTCTGCATTTACTTCCTTCGCTATGTGCCGCTGCTTTCCTTCTCACTAGAGAGGTAGAGACTGTGTTTCTATCTCTTACATCTGAGCTGGCCCTGTGAATTATTTGGCTGAGTAAGTAGCCCACAGCAGATGGGATTATAAGGTGTCAGTCCTCTTGTGTCTCCACTGATACACTTCTTCCATTGTCATGGCTCCCGGCTAGTGGATGAGAGACCCTGTAGGGCAGAGGAGAGTCACCCCATGGCCAGCCAGTCGTCCTGCATGCAAACCCAGCCAAGACTGGCAGAGCCACTTGTTCTAGCTGCAGTTGAGTCCGTATACATTAGCCGTAAATAGTTACTATTTAGGCTAGTTTTATATTGTTGATTATCTATTATTATTGTGGTAATAGATAACTAATCAGAATAAGATGGGCTGGGATTATAGCGAAGACTGTGAATATATTTGCCTGTTTGAGGTGGTGTGGAAGGAGGTGTAGATTTATACTTGAAAATTAACTGTGCATCCTCTGACATATATATACACCATTAGCTTGTTTAATATCAGTGAAAGTGGATTTCATCTAATTTTACTTTAGTGTCCCTGGAGCTTTAAATCTTAAAGCCTTTCTTAAGAAAAATTACATATTATCAGTTAATTATATCTGCTGGGATTTATCACTTCCCTAGGTTCTCATTTCAGTATGAACAAAACATTTTCTCTAGAAACTTTTTATCCTTTTTTTCTTAGACACTTGAAAAGAACTTTTTAGTTTCTGCTTTTTTTTTTTTTTTTCACTGCCATTAAAATCCCCTGTCCTCATTTTTTATTTTTCACATATCAGTCAGAGTCTCTGCAGAACGAAGGTGGCACACACAAAAGAAGACAGTGTGAAGGGGGTCTACTAGATGGACCATTTATATAGGTTTGGTTGAACTAACCCACAGGTAGCATGCAAGACTTCACAGTAGAAATACTGGGACTGTTACTACTCTGGGCTGAAGGCTCAGGAGAGATGGTTGGCTCTCGCAATCTGAAAGAAGAAAGCCCTTTGCGGAGCCTGTAGGTAGAGAGGAAACTCATTTCCCTTCTTCACTCTGCTTCCTAGAATCTTTGTGAGCAAAAGCCAGGATGTGTAAAGAGTCCACTGATGCTGGGAGGCTTCAGAAGCCACGGTGGGGAAGGATGCAAGGAGGGGCCTATGTGAGAACATCTGGGCACATGTGCTTCACGTGGCTCTGCCACTTCAGTGGAACCATATACTGGGTAATGCTGCTTTAAACCGAGGGGCTCATGAAACTTCAAAGGGGGTGTGGCACCAAGCCCAGGACCAAGGATTTATTGGTCTTACTGCAGCATCTAAAAGCTACTGAACATGTAGCACCTTTCTGAAGGCAATCCAGAGATAAAAGATTGTAAGGGATACTTTATATGGATGTGCCATCATCTTCCAAGATGCAGTAAGAACCCTGGATCAAAAGCTGTTGTCTATCTTCCTTTAAAGATGGAAGTCATGGGTCTGAACCCCAAGGGTGGAATACAGGAGTGTCGCAAATGCCATTGCTCTCATTGATCGCTCCCTGTCTTCAAAATTTAGTTACTTATCAAGGTGACTATGAAGTGAGGAAAGTGGTGTGCTCCCCGTGTTTTTAAGGAGTACTTGATGTTGACTATACTGGTTATAGTTTCTGAAAAGTTCAAAATGGTCAGTTGGGTTAGGGGTATAGATGTCCAAGTAAATAATGGACTTTTTTACAATTCACTTTATAGTGGGGCAGTTTGGTCCCTGAACATATCCATTAGCTATTTTTCCATTTTTTAAATATGTAGTTTGGTATAATACACTTAGCAAAAAGCTGAATTCTTATATTGGTTTTCTGACAAATGGAGTGATTCCTATTATAGAATCAGTTGAATGGAAGCCACTAGATATGCTTCTACCTAGAAAACTAGTTAACCATTTCTAGTGGGCCTGCAGAGAGTAGTGTCACTTTCAAGGACTTAAAGTATGCAAAGATAGTGATTTCTACTATCTGGTCTATGCAAAAAGACACAGACTTTGGAGAACAACAATGGATTATCATCAACTTTGTCATGCAATGACTCCAGTTGTATATGGTGCTCTACGGGTATGTGTGTGTGTGTGTGTGTGTGTATTTACCAGTTTTCGGTGCCCAGTATGCAATTATGGCAATTATTAGCAATTATTAATCTGGAGAACATTTTTTTTCTCTATACCTTTTAGTAAAGACCCCCAACAAGGGTGAGTTTCAATCTTTCTGTCCATTCACTGACCTTCTTCGGAGTTTTCCTATGTCTCCAGCCCTCCTTCATTATTTGGTCAGCAAGGACCATGACTACCTCTCCATTCCGTAAAAGTTTATTCTAGTCCATTCTATTGACAATATGCAATTGGGCCTGGTGACCAGGGAGCTGTTCTTTTAGCAGCTAAATATAGTAGCTATACCCAACACACATATTTTAACACTTTTGTAAGACACGTATGCACCCGAGGGCAAGACATATCCTTGAAAATGCTGAAGCTTGCTTCCTCAGTTAAATTTTGAGGACTCCAGTTGTTTGTTCAAGTATGTTCTATGTCTCTTCCAAGATGAAATGCAAGCCATTGTCTCTGAGCTGCCTGAAAAGCAAGAGAGAGGAGAAACAGATCGTGGGGATCTAGAAGTTGTAGGCAGCATATTCCTCCTTTTGATATGCTGCTTTGACCCATTTACCAAAAAATTCTCAAAGCTAATAATTTTTTAAAATTCCAGACAAAAGACAGGATCTACAACAGAATCAACCTGCCATGCAACTTGTCCTACCATTTGGGCCACATGACCTGGATGGAATGGAGCTTGGAAATCCCTGTGCCAGACAGGGATGTCCTATGGAGCCGCTGGGACCTTTAGGGTTTTAGAGAAAAGCTACCCTACACTTTGCAGGTAATATTCTCCTTTTAAGGAAGAAGAGCTTCTAGGTTGTGTTGTGCTGCGTTTTGCAAAGAGAGAATAATTCTGATGTAGAAAGCCAGGCCTCGATCCAGAGCTGTACGAATCTGTGCTGCGTTTCTTCCACCGGGGCTTTCCAGATATTATAGACAGTATTTTTATCCATGACTGATGCTTCAACATCAGGTCTATGCAGCTGTATCTGGTAAATTGTGGGGCAACTTGTGCTTCAGCTTGTTCTTGTGTGAAGCCTTTCTTGTTCTGTGTCCCATTTGAAAGTCTCATCCAGTTGTGTTCCTCAGTAAAAAGGGTTGGAACAGCATTCATAAGTGCAATACATCCTTTCTTCAGATTCTAAATAGGCCCACCAAGTCTTGTGTCACTTTCTTAATGATTAGAGTGAAGAGCTGAATAACTAGTTCTTCATCTAAGTAGAATATACAGGACACCTATAACCATCATAGAAATGGCAGGCTCTTATATCTTTCTGGAGTTTTTATTACCTTCTGATATGTATGGGACTTACAATGACATCTAGATTATTTTCCACTTTCTGTTTAACAGTCACACTCAGCATAATGCTAGAAATATAGATTAATATGATTGAGGAGCATCAGGGCAATTGAGGTTACTGTATGATAACAGAACAGACAGCAGAAAAGGTGTGTGATCCTAGGGAAAAATAATAAATGTATACTGCTACTTTCGTGATGTTAAATAATTTAGATTTTATATTGAATTAGTTTTATCTTGCTGTGAAACAAATTACCACATACTTTGTAGTTTAAAAGAAGAGCCTGCAGCTATTATCTTATAGTTCTGTGATAATCTCACAATTCTGTAGGCAAACTCCAAGATCTGTTCTGCTGGGCTCTTTATACCTTTTAGTAAAGGTACTTAAGGCACTGGCTGGGCTGCCTGATTATCTGGAACTCTAGGGAAAAGCCCACTTCCAGCATCACTCATGCTGTTGGCAGCTTCCAGTTCTTTGGAGCTGTAAGAACTATCTTCCCTTCTTCCAGTTTCCTGTTTGCTTGTGGGCTGGCTCTCAGCTCTTAGAAACCACCCACATTTCTTGCCACATGGTTCTCTTTTGCTTCAAAGACAGAATGAAGAATCTCATAGAATTTTAGTGTAGAAGTACCCTAGAAATAACCTTTACCACTTAAAGGGAGAAATGGAGAGAAATCTTCATACACACTTGTGATAGTGTGGGATATTTCCTTAAGGAAAAGTGGGTGCCACTTAAATTATTGGAATTTAGGTGTGTGATCCATGAAAGACCATAATATTCCATTTCAATGAATGACATCAACTTCTTCCTTGTGATTTCTCAATTATATTTTTAATTGAGATATAATTGACATATAACACATGAGTTTTTGGTGTACGATATAACAATTTTATATTTGTATATATTATGAAATGATCACAATAAATCTAGTTAGCATCCATTACGATGTATAGTTACAAATTTTTTTAATAAGAAGAAATTTTAAGACCTACTTTCTTAGCAACTTTCAAATATTCAGTACAGTATTATTAACTATGTAACTATGCTGTACATTATATCTCTATTATTTATTCATTTTATACCTGAAACTTCATACAAGTTCTTAATTATTCTTAAATTCTAAAAATCAAGCAGCATTATATTCTTCTGCCATGTTTGTCTGTCATGCCCCTAAGAACATCATGACCTATTTGCTGTCACTGTAGATTCCAGTGTGCTAGACATACTGATAACCACTTGGGTTTTTATTACCCACAGAAGGAACTAAATCACTTAACCTCTCAAAGATAAGGTTTGCCTAGTAGCCACTGCCAATTATGTTTCCTCCTTCTCTCCTTCTTGCCCTTCCTTTCTTCCTTCCTTTTATTACCATGTTTACAGAATGGAAATAGGCATCAGTTTGGTATAAATTTGCATTCTTCTTCTTGCCCCTAGGACCAGACTTGGATGAGTAGCATCTTGTTAGCCAAAAGTCAAGGAAGTTGTTTCTGGTGCTTCCAAACCAAAGAATCTATTTTTGACTATCCAAGACTTAACTCATTATACATTGAAAAGTGAGAAGCTTATGTGTTTTTCCTTCCACCAAGGAAAAATTAGACTACACCCCATGCCAAAAATAGTTAATAGTATCAGGTTGTGACTTCTTAACTGTTGCCTCAATGTTTGCTGCCCAGAAAACTGAGTCAACATATGTCAGGCTATTTTGGACCCCCACATAACCATATAGAAAATGCACAAACATCTTAAAAAGATTCTTTCCTAAACCTATTCCATTATCTCTATCTAGCAAAAATTATGTTTATAATATCTACGTATCTTTCTAAGTATTTTATAAATGTTTATTTATTAAGTAATATTTATTGTAATCATGTCACTGTTCAACATAGAAAAAAGTGTATGTTATAATTTTATTTACTTTCACTTTTCTTTTTTGACATTAAATGTTCTGTACATAATTACTTATGTACCTGGTATTATTTATATTATATGAAACCTGACATGTGGATGTCAATGCTTTCCATGTCCTTATATATTCAAACATAATAGATAATCCACCAAGCCATGTTTCCCCTTGGAGACCTGACTTTGAAACATTCTTGGAACATTTTCTAATTACATCTGAACCATTTTCTCTTTAGAAATGCCTTAAGGACACCTATTTGCCACTTTGTTACACCCTTTGCTTGCTAGATTATTCATCTTCCATGTCTTTGGTTTGCCTCTTTTCAATCACTTGCAACATGACATGTGTGGAAAGTAAATATTTTACATTGTAAATGATTTCATCTTTATTGTTATAAACAACTTTTGTGGCAGCACTTTTTAGGAGGGGCTGACAAATACACATCTATATATTTTTTTCATCAATCCCCCCATTTTCAAACCTATAGCTCATCTACATTCTCCTTGGAAGAGCATTGCCTTTCAAAGCCAAATCAGGTGGTGTCACTTGAAGAATGGCCTCTGTATGAACTCAGGTTTCTTTTTTTTCTTTCTTTTTTATTTTTTTATTTTATTGTTGTTGTATTACATCCATCCCTTTTTTTATCTTTCAAAACGTTTCCATTTTATTACCTTGCTGACCTCCAAATGTTGGCTGTAATCTTTTGTTCATTGATGTTTTGCTCCTATTCATTTTGTTTTGGAGGATTTATGGATGTTATCCTTTCATTTTAAAAGAATTCTGAGAGTAAGAAGATAAGTATATATGGTCTAGTCTTTAGAATATTTTCTTTAATTTTTACGGAGTATTTTCTAATCTCTACACAATTTCTCTCTCTAAAGAGACACCCTAATATAGAATCATGAACTCAGGATTATAACCAAGCATAATGATCATAAGCTCATGGAATGTTAGTGATAAAAATGATCTTACAGATTTCTGATACAATCCATGTTTTTGCGGCCAATTTCATACAGGTAATAGTGAAGTTGGAAGTAAAACATATATTCTGACTTATTCTTTCTATTCTTCATGCTTTTTATTCTCTGATCAAATATTTTTTGAGTAAGATATTATACTACATTCTCAGGAACAATTTAGATAAGAAATGGTCTGCTTAGGGAGTTCAATGTCTGTCAGGCAGAGGGTCAGTGTTGAAGAGAGACATTTGAAATTACCAAAAACATATCAAATATAATAATTTTATATTTGAATAACTTAAATAGTTTCCATAATACAAACAATAGAAATAAAGCCTAATAGAAATTCTTGTCTGATTGTGGGATGTAAAGTAATAATTTGTAGCTGGAGTCTCCATTATACGTAGTTATAAGAATATCCTGGCATTATTAAAGGATGGCTGAGATGTTTAATTTATCCCAAAGAAGGTAGATAACAATGTTAAGCAACAATGTTATATAAATGTTCATGTCTTAAAAAATCACTCTTGTGTTCCTTTCTCTAAATCATTTTTGCTAAAGCTTTAGTCATCTTGACTAAGCAAAGACTAAGTGAAGAGTTCTTGTTCTGAAATAAAGTTGGTTTTCCAACCCCTTAGACATAGTTGGGGTCTCACGTCATGTTTTCTTAAGATTTCTGTGATATGGTGCTTGGTTTTGGCTACCGGACTCTCATGACTAATTGCAAATTGTTTTAGTTTCTGGTTGTTATCTGCAGAGCAACTGTTGGCACCAATGGCTGTTCCTGTTTCGATACTATTGTTTCCATTCTTTTTGGGAGCTATGTTGCTTCCACCGAATTGGTGTTTGTGGTGGACTGTGGAAATGGGAAGAACATTTAAAAATGGCTTCATCAGTATAAAGCCCCTCTTTTGCTAGAGTACCCAGTGCTATAACCCTTTCCCCTTAATACCATTGACTTTTCCCCAGCTAAATGTATCTCCAGTTATTGCTACCTACTTATTTCATGCCTGATGTCAGGTGGTACATTAGGAACATTGTATAAATTTAGGGAACAAAATGTGATCTTTGTGAAAGAGTGAGAAAAAGTGGTAATCAGAAATAGAGGTAATTTTTATTAAGAATGGACAGAGACCAAATGTTAACATCCATTTATTATTTTTGTTGAAAATAAGAAAAAAGGATAAACAACTTAACAGTTATTCAGCTGTTTATTTGTGATTTCTATACTTGGGCTGAAATACTTCATATTGTCTTCGGTCTCAGTAATTTGATACTAATGGTGCAAATACTTTATGCTCTTTTCAAATGCAGTAACATATTTTAAAACTTCAGTTACATTATATTTTTAATGTAGTTAACTGGATAAAAGAAATACCTGTATTATATACATTCATTAGGAAACATTCCAAATAACTAATTTCTGATAAAATATTTGGTACCTATTTATAAATTTAGTAGAGTCTATAGCCCTTCAAACTGACAGAACAATAGGAACAATCAGAAATGTGTTTGGAACAAAGCAGGACTTCCATCTTTATGATGCTTGTGGAACATCTATTGTGACTTATCATTCCTGTACTTATAGGAACTTTTCTTTCAATTTACAAAGTCAGGTGATGCACATTTTGTTTGTTAGCATTTCTCTAATCAGTAAGAGTGAGCATAAAAATTTATTAAAATTTGATTTTGAGAAGTCAAATAAAATTCAAAACACCTAAGAAATTAAAATTTAAGTACAAATCTTTATCAGACCTGCCTGAGCAATAACGTCTGTTGTGAGTTATTATACCACTATTTCTAAAACATAAATGTGATTAAGAAATAAAAATGTATATGAACTTTTATCTTTTAATGCATTACCATGGTGTTAAATTAAAAGAAAAAAACCTTATTAATAGTTTTTGAAACTATCCTTTGATTAACTGTTTTTGTTTTTTTTTCAAAGTCTACATTGTAAAAAAGCTTTATATGTCTATGGACTTTCTGTATGTTCTCCTTGGAGAAGTGTCTGTTCAGGTCCTTTGCCCATTTTTAATTAGTTTGTCTTCCTGGACTTGAACACCAGGGTGTAGATTGACTGTGGGAGCTGGGGGGTGGGCAGGGCAGGGGAGAACAATGGAGGAAAAATTGGAATGGCTATAATTGAACAACAATAAAATAAAATAAATGAAGAAAACTTTAGAAAATATTGAAGTTAACTTTGAAAGTAAAAAGGGTACAATCATATTCTGCATGCTGAATCAACATGTCTGAATGTTGGGAGATGCATCATTCATCTCAACATTTTGTAAAGTTAATGCCTGAAAAATAAACACCAGTGTCTCAGGTGCTGACAGTGTCTTAGTGGGTCTGATTGGTGGTGACTAGTTAATAAACATGTCAGGGTGATTCATGAACCTCTCATTATTTTAGCAGAGATCAGGTTTTTGGTCAATATAACTGTCAGATGAATAAAGTGGTGCTTTTAAGGTTGATTAACATGACTTAATAATGTCTATATATTTTCCATGGTATCTGGTTCAACATTATCACACACTTAAAAACAGCTTATGTATTTTTAAACATGAAAAGATCGATAGAATCTTTATGAATTAAAAAAAATTAAAAATTTGTGAAAGCAATGAATGATTTAGAAGCGAAGTAAACACAAGAGGTGAGAAAACTTATAAAATTAATTCAGACAGAGTTTTTAGTTGTCCATAAAATTGTGATCTATTGGTTGAGACATTTGCTGAGTTTTGTCTGTCAGCAGGATGCTGGTTACTCCTTCTCCCTTCTCAAACCTGGGGAGAAATATTCCAGACAGTGAAGTCTTGCTGGCAGCTGCCTAAGGGTGTCTGCCAATGGGAAGTGAGAGCACAAGGCAGGCCCAGGGGGCAGGAGGACATTTCATCTGGCTTCTGACAGTCTCATCAGCATTGCAGTGAGCAGTGGTTCCACATTGCCAAATGCAGTGCCACCAACAGTGCCTCTTAAGTAGCAAAAATGGCCCAGCCTATATGAAACAGCATTGCATTCAAATGAATGTTTTTTTAAAGTGGAAACGTACCTCACTCCCTCTAGGAATTAAAATTTTCTCCATCAGAAGTCAATTTTTAAACAAAGCATTCTTTGAAAATAATAATCAAACATCAAAACCAACAAGAAAACCCATTCATTTGTAGCTTATGTGTTTCTTATAAAGACAGAGAAAGCTGATTAAAATAAGAAATGGGTGTCTGTTGGATGTTTCTCACTATGCTAATTTATCCTTATTCCCCTTTTAAAGTGTAGCCTAGCACTTCTTCATTTATCTTTTATTTTTCCTGCTTTGAAATAGAAAATCATAGGAACTCAATGTATGTGGGAAAGAGTGGCAAAGTATTTCCTGAAATTAACAGAAATCTAGTTCTTCCTAATATCATTACTTACATGGGATTTACATCATCCTAGAACTCACATGTCCTTAAAATCTTGTAGGTTGTCTATTGAGGGCTTTTAAAATGACTGTCCCAAAAACATTTTTTTTTTAAGATTTTATTTCATTATTTTTAGAAAGACGGGAAGGGAGAGAGGCAGAGAGGGAAAGGGACATCAATGTATGGTTGCGTTTCACCTGCCTCCAGCCACAGACCTGACTGGAGACCTGGCTTGCAACCTGGTTGTGTGCCCTGGCTGGGGAATCGAACCTGCCACCTTTGGGTTCAAAGGCCGGCGCCTTAACCACTGTGCTACCAGCCAGGGCCCAAAAACATTTTAAGCATAGAGAGCAAGCCAAAATACCAGACTGCTGAGGAGGTGAAGGTAGGTGGACTTTTAGAATGTTTTAAGACCATAAGGCATGCAAATAAAAAAATAAATAAAAGCTATATTAGTTTCCTATTGCTGCTCTAACAAATTACCACACACTCAGAGCTTTAAAATGATACAAACTTATTATCTTACAGCTCTGGATGTCAGACATCCAAAATCAGTTTCACTGGGATGAAATCGAAGTGTCGGCAGACCTGTATTCTTTTTATTTCTATTTTTTTCTCTACATAAGTTGTTGGTCACTTCCTTTATTAAAGATCCTTCTTTAAAATAAGTACATTTTTAATGAGCTAAGGTGAATAAAGGCACAGCTAATAACTTGTCCAGAAAAGAAAAAAAAAAAGTCCAGTTTAGGGTAATAATGAAACTCAAAAGCCCCATCTAATTAAAAATTTCTCTTTCCTGGGTCAAGCCTACTTCTGGTTGAGAAATTTGCAGCTGGGAGGATAACTGGTTTGAGGTTATTTTTTTAGTGTTTGTTCTACCTTCTTCCTACTGTCTGGATACTGTTTTGGACCCCTCCAAGGATTGAGCACCTAGAGATTTGCAATTAAAGGGAAGGCATAGAATATTTAACTTAAAAAGTGCAACTCTAATCATTATCCATGTCCCTAGGGCCCCAGTTTGCTTGCCTGTGGGTTTTCTGGAAGTCACCTGTCACTGACAAGTCTCTCACCTGACAGGCCAGCTGGCCCTTCCCGGCACCAGTGGCAGTAGCAGGAAAGACGGTTGCCTAGGAGGATCCTATGCTTTCAATTATGCACAGAATGACCCTGTGCACCTAGGACCACAGAGAAGCAGCTGGATTGGGTCATCCTGAGTATCTGAATCCAAACAGACAACCTAATAGAAGGCTGGGGGCTGGGAAGTGATTCTAACAATTGAATGATACTCTCTCTGAGAACCTGGATCTAAGTGGGAACTCAGAAGTAGAAACTTGAAAAAGATATCACGTGTCTACAAATTTTTTTAGGTGAGAGACCTGTATTCCTTTTAGATGCTCTAGGGAAGAAAGGGATTATATTGTCTTTCTAGCTTCCAGAGGCCACCTGCGGTCCTTGGCTTATAGCCCCTTCCTCTATCCTCAAAGCCAGCAGGATAGCACCTTCTACCCTCTAATAATTCTTTCTTATCTTAATTGCTATTCAGATGTCTACATTCTTATTTGTAAAAAGGTACAGATGAATGCTAAGAAATATATGCAAATCACAAAACTGTGTAATAACTCCTGAAAGGCTGAGGAATATTTTAGCCAGTCCTAGAGCTTTCAGTTTATAGGAACCACCTTGGAGTTTCCTCAGGGCCAGTGAAGACTTTGTTGTGGATTTTTCCTGCTATGTAGGAGAGTAAGTGATGTATCTGACTTGTATCCCCTCACCCTTATGACTGAGCTGTTGCCTGACTTCCAGCCCATCGTTCTTTTTGTCTGAAGACTTTCTGTGGTCACAGAAGAACTCTTTGGCTTGTGCCATAGGTGCCAATCTCAAGCAATGGTGGACAGGAAGTAGAATTTATCTCTCCTGCTTTCTCATCCTCCAGGTGGAATAGCTCTGATCTCCCAAGTTTCTCTAGTTAGATTAAACACCAGGAGCCCACAGCAGGAGCGGGTTTTAAAAAGTACCTTAATTTGTTTGCTCTTTTTCTATACTAATCTCACCCCCACACTATTATTATTTTTACATCTTTCAAATAACTAACATGTGTTCAAAACCTTGTCTCAGAATTGCTTCTGGGTGAATCCAAACAAAGCCATGATTAGGGCATTGAATGTTTTCTACCTGAGAGGCCCATTTTTGCCTTGAATTATGGGATTGGCAGCTGACTCATGTTTAGGTGTTGGGATATTACTTAAATTAAATACAGAATTTTCTTCCTGGGTTTAAGCATTGATCTAAGAGCCAGACATTTTGAATTTTAAAGTTGGAAGGTGATACAGACATTATAGTTTTGTACATATGCCCCTTTATTTTATACACTAGAAAATTGCGTGTGCCAGAAAAGCCAAAGGTAAGGAGTAATTAATAGTGAACCACAATGAACTTAAAACATTTATAAGTGATTTATATAGTTAGTACTCTTAATAGGTACTACATATATAGCTTTTAGCCCCTTTTCTCTAGTACCTTCAAAGTGAGTGTTTGTGTGGGCATGCATAAGTTCTCAACATTTCATGGTTGGGTCTCATAGGCCAACAACTTTAAAATGTCCACCAATGTATTCTGTGGACGCTCATGTCTAATAACTGCACTTTCAAGTTCATCAGACACCCAGCTTTAACACATTAATGGCTAAACCAGTCATCTGATCCAACCTACCTCCTCTTGTGCTTCTTCTTACTCTTTTTTCTACATCCATCTAATATCTGTCCCCACTGCCACTGTCTAAATAAAGCCACTAGCCAACCTCCTGGTAGGCCTTCTTGCTCGCTGTCTTACCCCTCCAGTTAGTTCTGTACACAGCAGCTGGAAGGACATTTCAAGGGATCAAACTCATAATGTTCAGTTGCTTACTATCTTTTGCTGGTTGCCCACCAGCCTCTGGATAAAACATCTAAGTTTTCAACATAGGGTTCAAGGGAAATTTTACTCACATTTTTCCGTTAGATAAATAATATAAAGTATAGATTAAATGATTTCAAATAAAGGAATAAATAAATACAATAGGCTGAAAAGAGCTAATTGCAAGAGAGAAGTCCTTAAAAATGCTGGACAGAAGAAAATACAGAGAATACCAATGGACAAAGCTGAGGGAAGTGGTTGATTTTAATAGGAGCGGAGTGGAGGATATAGACAGAAATATTTGGGTAAAAGCCATATTGTACAATGTTAAGTCCTGGAAAATGACATATTTGTTCACCTTCAACATTTTGTACCTGAAGTTCCAAATGCCTGAGCAAAGAGTCACCCTTCCTTCCTCCAGAAAATTTCAACTCATTTTTTTCTGGCCTCTGCGTTGAATGTACTTTTCCCAGGCAACATTTTCTGACCTTCAAAATGTTTGAGCCCTCATTCTTGTGTGCACCATGGCATGTGCTTATGCGGTTGGTGATGTGACACTAACTTTTCTGTCATTTACAATGTGATCTCTCCTTTCTGTAAGGACCATGCCCTTTTCACCATTGTATTACTCTATATGGTAGACATATTGTCTACCATATGCAACATATGGTAGATACAAGTAAGTGTAGTAAATTGAGTCGATACACCAGGAAATAGAAAAAATGTGTGTTGTTGCTGGTAATAAGGGTGGTAAGGCATATTTGTCATAAATTTTTTTCTTACAAGATCAAGATTGGCAATAAATGGTAGAACAGAGAGGAAAAGGAGAGCAATACTAAATGTTCTGATGTAACTTCCTTTCCAATATGGCTTCCAGGTCTTTTGCTGATACTGTTCAGTTCCAAGAAAACCCCATTATAAAACATTTTAACTGTAGCAAAAGGGCTCTTCGAGGTGGGGCAGTTTCTCTTTACATCATACTGCCTAAAACTTAATTATGCAAAGCATATTGTCCTTAGAAAATGCAATTGAGCTAGTTCCCTGTCTTAACATGGTCTTTTGACCTCAGCCTTTGTGCAACTGCTAGAAATGTATTGGTTTTTAATTAGCAGGCAGAGAAACATGTATTGGATGTCAATGAGACTTGCCAAGAATGGCTGTAGACAGCAGAAACCCGGATCCATCCCAAGTGGTCAGTGCAAAGCAGCTGGGCTTCTTTTTTCTACTTTAAGTGTAGTGACACCTGAAGTTATTCTGTGATTCCATGTCTGATTCTTCTTCCTTGTCAGAATCTCCATTTATAGCTCCCTTCAGAGCTCTCAAGCTAGTAAATGTGTGGGGATTGCTCTGTGGTTTGTTTAGAAATGGCCAGAATTAAGAAAGCAATTCAAACTGTCTGGTTACCTTTCCTTCCTAGAGCTCAGTCTTCCCAACTTGTACAATAGTGTAACATGATTGTTCAATTCATGGCATCCTGTCATGCTCAAATATTCAGTGAGTCTCTTGTCAGGATCTCTATGCCTTTCATATTTTACTCCATATATTGAGTTGCCAGTTATTAACTTTTTTTTAATACCAAAATAGCTTCATGTTTACTTATTAAACTAAAAATCCGGAGAGAATCGATGCAACCAAGTTTTTCTGTTTGTTTGTTTGTTTCACCATGAAAACAACAGAAGAAAATAACCTGTCAGGTCACTGTTTCTACCCCCTTCTCAAATTACAATACAGTCCTCAGGAAAATGATGCAATAGATGTGACATAGTTTCTTGCATGGTGATGAGCTCAAATTTCTCAAATATTAGAGAAGCACTCTGACAGATGGAGCAATTTTACACATAGTAACTTATAATGCATATTATGCAAAAATAAAGAAGGCAAAGCAAATAAAATATGAGTTTGGTGGAATTTTAATAAAACATCTATGGTATGACATTTATTTCTTAACTAAATGTTTTTCCCAGCCCAATAAATTTTCTTAGCCTTTCTTTGCTTAACTCTGTTTTCCTTCATAAAATATATTTAGACTGATCTAGTGACAGAATTCAGTATGGCTTAGTTCTTTGAAAAAATAATTCTGACAACACCACAAAAGGGCTACTGAATGATTCTTCCCTCCGAATATTCCACCATAAAGACTACTGAGTCATCTTCTTGCCAGTTTGTTTATTTCTGTATCCTCCTGGTTAGAAAACATAAACCAAAGAATTAGTAATAATCATTATAACAAAAATAAAAGATTCATGATATCACAAGGTAGAAGTTTTATGTAGAGCAAAGTGAGCACTATGATTAATTCTCATATATGTGAAAAATAAGATATGGGGTAAGATGGAAGATTTCTATTATAAAGAGAAATGGGTACAAATAGTATATGCCACTTTCAGTTACTTTTAGTAACAATATAGCTTTTGATTCAGCCATTTAAAGATTTTTATTGGAAAGTATTATACTTTGGGACCCACATGGTTTAAGTAATAAAAACAATTCTTTGTTTCATTACACTAGAATAGACTTGGTCTTGGTATAGTAGAGTAGCCTGTAGAAAGCTTTTAAAAACATTATTTATTGTGTATTGCTCATGGTTCAGGTGACACTGGTGGTTAAAAGGGCAATTCCAAAGTGAAATTAGAAAGGAGCGGAAAAAATTAAGACTGACTAAGCTCCCTGAATGTTAGTTCTGACAGATTTGAGATATTTAGCTGATTGCAAAAGTCCAAAAATACAATTTTGAAGCATAACATAGCATATTCTTTATTATTTAACTTAGAGGATTTATGCTATGTTTACTTAACGTGACATTGTGTAAAATGTATTCAGAAGGATTTGCAGGACCCAAGACTAGAAACTTCTAATTATCATAGAAAGGATTAGTTTAAAAAATACATTTATACCTAAATAAGGACTCCATAATTTTGAGTAGAATGTGGACACATTTATTTTTACTTAGTGGAGGAGAGTTGAGACATATTTTATAAATGTGTTGAGTAATAACTGGAATTTTACATTTATTTTATTTTATAAAGTCTTCATTTGAAATTACAAAATTACAAAAACAAAAATAAGTTTTCTTATTTCTCCTTCCCCTACAAAGGACTTATTGGTTACATATCTTTTCAAATTTATTTATGGCATATGAAAATATATATTTAATATTATTTCTATATATGAATTATATAGTCCATATTGTTTCCCCTTATACACACCAAACATACACATTAGTGTATAATAATTTGGGAAACAATAGAAAACTCCTATAAACACATTTATGTTTTGCTATAAAAAGAACAAATTACCATGCATTCAGTAGACTACCAATTTTGCCCTCTTTTTTCTCCCTACTTTAGAAATATTATTTAAAATTTTTCCAGAGGTTAACTTTAAAACATAAAGTTTTATTTTATGAATTATTACATGTACCCAATATTTATTATCCATTGTAAAAAAGATGATAATAATTTATGCCCTGTTTGTTCCATTTATCTTTTTTCCCACCTCTCGGCATTATTTAATTATTATAAAAATTATGCAACATTCTGATTCATAACATAATTTCCTCTGTCTTTTGATTATTAGGTAACTTAAAAAATTGAAAACTTCTGTTAAGCGTCTTAGCAGGGAGGCACTGAACTAGGCTGTCTCAATATATTATCTCAGTCTTCAGAAAAAATATTTGTCAAACATCCAAAAGCTTAAATACAAGTTGAGTGCTCATGGACATCTCAAAGTTAGCATGTATAAACTCAACTCCTGATTCTTGTTTTTGTAATCTGCTCCTGGCAGTAATCTGCTCCTAAGTTTAGTGTTGTAAAACATTTTGTTTTGCTGACAATCATGGGAATGAGGAATTTTGGAAGAGATCAAATAGATGGATCATCTGTGATTCACATGATATGGCTTCAGTGCCTGGGACCGAATAATCCACTCCCAAGACAGCATGCCTGACACTTCTGTTCTCTGTTGTTCTCTCTCTCCATCTTCATGGTCCACATTACTTCATGGTCTGTCACCTGGCCTGGGAACCCTCACTGCAGGGTAGCCTAGAGTAGGCATGCTTCTTGCGGAGCGCGTCAGGTTTCAAGTGTGAGGGTTCCAAGAAGAAAAGTGAAAGTGGTCAAAAGAGATTGCCCTTATGGTATGGCCCCAGAAACTAGGACTACATCATATGCCCTGTGTGCTATGAGTTGAGTCAGAGAACCCACAAAGTTCAAGGAGAACATAGACACACCTCCCAATCGTATACATGCCAAGGAATTTTTGGTTGTCTCTAATTTGCTGCATTTTAAAAATTCTACAAATCTTCTTCTAGATTTTCTGCCACATAAAATCATTCTTCCAGTCTCTTTGGTCAAAAATTGGAAGCAATCTTCACTATTCTCATTCTTGCTCACAGTCCATCTCAGAAAAACCTGTCAGCTATACCTTGAAAATGTATTCATAATATATCTACTAATTACTACATGACCACTACTATTGTGGTATAAGATTTCAACATTTGTGTTCTTGACAATTAAAAAAGCCTCATATTTCCAAACTGTGGCTATTGGTATTTGTGTATGAGAAAAGATAACTTGTAGCAACACTGCTGATCATTGCATGCCACCACAAGAGGTAGATTTGGGACAGAAATATTACTTGACATGCTAAAGGGAATTATATAAGAAAAAGGCAATGACGAAAACAATGAACATTAAAATGGCAATTAATTTATAACTATCAATAATTGAATCCAAATAACAAACTAAGCAAAAAGCAGAATAGTGGAAGAATCATAGATATGGAGGCCATTTGGAGGGATATGAGTTGAGAGAGGAAAGAGGGAAAATGGGTGAAAAGGTGCAAGGGATTAAGAAGCATAATTGCTAAGAACAAAACACATAGGGAGATGTCAAGAACAGTATAGGTAAGAGAGTAGCCAAAGAACTTATATGTATGATCCATGGACATAAACTAAGTGGGAGCAATTTCTGGAGGGAATGGAGGTACTGGGTGGAAGGGGCAAAGGGGAAAATTTTGGGACAGGTGTAATTACATTAAGCATCATAGTTTTATTTGCAGAAGTTTTACCTGTATAATAATAATAATAATAGCTGTGAAAAGTAGATGCCTAAAATTTGTTGAATTTTATGCCTCATTATGCCTCAAATTTGTTAAATATATTTATACAAGAAAATTACTCTATATAATGTATAAAATATAACTCTATGCTTCACCTTTGGATCTTAATATGAATTCTTTTATATCTGGATGATAGATTAATTATAAAAAAGAAAATACATATTTTTCAGTTGTTGTAAGTATTACATTGTTTTGGTTCTGTTCTTTAAAACATTTTTTTAGAAAAGCTATAGTTCTCTGAATATAAAATTGACCTTCTGCATGTGCACAAATTCTGCATATCCTTCTGGGACATATTCTTATTTAATGTGAGTTGCAATAAGGAGAATTAAAAACATCAATGTTTTTGTTTGGTTACTGGAGATGCAATAAAGAGAAAGATATAACTAGATTCAGGTGTTTTAAATAAACATGCCATTTGTATGCTCAGATTGGTAATGGTGTGTATTCTGTTCACACAATAATTATCATTTAATTGTTTTCCTAACAAATAATATTACTTTATACATATAGAATAAGTGATTGTTATGATAAAATTATTTTTTTAGATTATTTCTAAGTTAGGAAAACTGCCTGGTGAGTCCATCAAAGTTTTGAGTTATTTATTAAACACCTTTTGCAGGTGTGAAATATTTTATGTTCCTAGCTCACTGGTAATTACTATCATAAACATATATAATATACAGGTAGAAAAAATCTATATGTAGTCTTAAATATTTACCTAATTCTTATAAATAACATTTTGTGAAACTGAACAATAAACAAGCTTTTGTTCAAAACTTGTAGTCTTGACTAGAAGTTGTCAAGACAGCTCAAGTAGCATTGTGTTATGGTGTGACAGGACAGTGAGGTCTTTCATCTTCAAAAAATGACTGAATCTGTAGTATGATTCTTCATGTAGAAGAGGACACATTAAGTGTGAAAAATGTTAATCTCTTAGTCTTGCTATTTGTGCACTTACTAATATTTGACTACCTCATCTAACTTTTGGGTCAAGTGGTTAGTTGCTGCTAATATCTAATTACCTCTGTCCATATATTTCTGACTCAGATTCAGTTTTTTGCCTTCTTTTTTTCGGTTGATTAATTCTTCTCCCTAATCTTCATGTTATATGGATTCTCAGTCTAAGGTCTCCAGCTTGCTTTTCCTACAGTTTCTCCAATTATCCAATACATACTGAGTGTGAGGTCTTGTGGAAATACTCATGCAAAAGTACACAAACACACCTCACCTCATTTTTAAGTAAGTATAGTGTTTCACTTAAATTTTTTTTAATTTTTGTCTACAGATTTTATTTATTATTTTTAGGGAGAGGGAGAGAAACATCAATGTAAGGTTGCCTTTCACTTGCCTCCAGCTACAGACCTGGCTGGAAACCTGGCTTGCAACCTGGTTATGTGCCCTGGCTGGGAATCGAACCAGCAACCTTTGGGTTCGCAGGCCAGTGCCTATCTGTGCAACCAGCCAGGGCTGTTTCATTTTTTTTTTTTTTTTTTTAAAGATTTCATTCATTATTTTCAGAGAGAAGGGCAGGGAGGGAAGAAGAAAGGGATAGAAGCATCAGTGTATGGTTTCCTTTCACCTGCCTCCAGCTAAGGACCTGGCTGGAGACTTGGCTTGCAACCTGGTTATGTGCCCTGACTGGGGAATCAAACCAATGACCTTTAGGTTCACAAGCTGGTGCCAATCCACTGAGCCACACAAGCCAGGGCTCATTTTTATTGTTATTGAGTAAAATATTGATATTGACATTGATATTAAATGCAATGGTCCAGTTTTAACTATGACTTCCATCAATTTTATGTGTGACTGAAGCTAAGTTACTACCTAAATTTCACTTTCTTCAACTGTGAAATAAAGTTACAATATCTAGATATGTCTCATGGTACTTACTGTGAAAATTAATAAACATATGAAACCAGTTCAAGTGTTTGCTGCTCTTGTTCTTATTCTTACTATAGTTTCTATTAATTCCCTGAGATAATATACTATATAATAAGAGTTTAGAATATTTAGAATTTGATATTAAAGCATAGTTTGTCTTATTTACACTAACCCGCAAAGATAATTTTCTATTAGAATGTAAGCAAAATCTCTTAATAAAATTGACCATTACCTGTGATATTGGTATCAACGGGAATCCTGAATATTTTTCTACACATTATACCTGTTATAGATATCTCAAAATTTCATTTATGCTCATAAGTATTATCAAATTGTAGACCTTTCATGTGATCTCAGTTGAATAGTTTCCAACTGGCCAATTTTTGTAGCACTGTACTCAGAAATCATTTAGCCACCTGATGATGTCACATGTTTCACAGTGGAGTTTAACTCAGAATCTTGTAAAGTCCTGATGTTCTTTAAGAGTAGTAAATCCTCAGCTCATAAAACAAGCCATGGAGACTTTAATTACATTTGCAACAATAAAATTTTGGGACTGCATATTTTCAAGCTGTGTAATTTCTAAACAAAGTATTGAAAATTTGGATTGTCTAACATAACATGCATGTTGCCTTGTCAAAACCCACTCCAGAGCCTACAGTGTGTTGCTCAGTAGGTTGGGGCATTGTTCTGCTACACCCAAATGTTGCTGGTGTAATCCCCCATTGGGACACATGCCTATGTTGCAGGTTTGATTCCCAGTCTGGGTACATATGGGAGCCAATCGATTGATGTTTCTCTTGCATCTCTCTCTCTCTCTCTCTCTCTCTCTCTCTCTCTCTTCATTTAAAGATTTTATTTCATTATTTTTTTAGAAAGAGGGGAAGGGAGAGAGGCAGAGAGGGAGAGAGACATCAATGTATGGTTGCTTTTCACCTGCCTCCAGCCACATACCTGACTGGAGATCTGGTTTGCAACCTGGTTATGTGCCCTGGCTGGGGAATCCAACCTGTGACCTTGGGTTTGCAGGCTGGTGCCTTAACCACTGTGCTACCAGCCAGAGCCCCTGTCTCTCTTTTTCTCCCTCTCCCTCTCCCTCTCCCTCTCCCTCTCCTTCTTCCTCTCTCTCCTTTTCCTCTCTTGTTAAAGTCAGTGAATATATATTCTTGGGTGAGCACTCAAAGAATCCACTTCAGAATTTAATGTTCTTATTTAGGAAAATTTCTAGGGAAATTATTTTTTAAATAAAACTCATATATTTCTAAGATGTGGATTATCTTTCTTTTAACCAACCTAACAGGGTCTTCAATTGTTTTTTCATTGTTTTTCCATTGACTATTGGGCATACATTTTTTGGTATTTAACTGTTACCCAGCTGAAGAAGTTCCCATTTTAAAATCATAAGTTGACATTTATACTCTATTATATCTTCCTGCCTCCACTGAGAAAATTATGTACTTTTCTTCTATAATCTATCATTAGAATATATTTTAAACAAGCTTTATAAGTCATTCTTGTGTATAATTGGTATGTACTCTAAATATACAATTTTAAATATATTTGCTGGGTTTTCTTAGTTACTATTTAATTCCCATACTTGTATCTATGCTTATACGTGATATTTTTGTATTACCTTTAGTTTTGAAATTAGTGTTATATTAACCTATAAAATGAGCTGGGTCGCAAGTTTTATGAAACAACTGGCATAAGATTGGCTTTTTCTTTAAAATTTGGTGAATCATCTGTAAAACTGTGGGAGTTCAGTATTTTTTAGTTCCTTCACACTTAAAAATCATTGACCTCATTAACAAATGAAGTTGAGAATTCTGTTATTTTGAAGCACTGAACTCATGCTTTAATTCAGAAAGAAAGATCTCAAAAATTCTTAATTGACTTTTTAAATAATGTATTGAGACCTACTTATTTCTTGTTCATAGTGTTTGGTATCTCTTTAGCAAGGGAATTATGCAAAGTTGAAAGAAGTGCAAACAGTATTATTGGAGTACTCCATTGCTTCAGGGAACTTGTTGAATGCATTAAGAGAGAAATGACAAAATTTTATAACTGTAAGTGTCAAGGCTGTTCTTAAAACAGACGTTACTTATGAACAAGTAATTCTAAGTTAAAATGGATAATTATGACAATTGTCATGACTGTTATTGTAATGGATTTCATTCCTTAAAGAATCTAATCCTTTTATATTGATATTATTAATTAGTCTTCCAACATGGGGACCAGTGGTGTCATCATTCAAAGCACTGAAGAAGAGATTAAAATTGATGCTAATGCTTTTTGTGGTCAATGGATACAATTTTTAAAAGTTGTTGATCAAGAGATTCAATGTATTTTAACAAAATGAAAAAAACTTAGTTATGTCTTGAAAGTTGGCATTATATGTTTCAACAAATCAAACTAGAAGTGTTTATCAGAGCTATTAACTTTATGGCAGTGCATGTTCAACATAGCAGCTCATAATGTTAATGTTGAGTTTGTTTTTCATTAATAAATGTTCAAAAGGCAAAAGAATGGTATAATTTATTTGGCCACTGTACAATGTAATTGGAATATAGAGTATAACTAAAAGAGCTTTTATAAACAAATTATGCAAAACCAGAAAATATCAAAGACAGCCTTAAAAGGGATTTTTAACAGATTACATACTATTTAAAAGTGTATGTAATTTAGATAATTATCTGGTACTGAGAAGAGATAGGTTTTAATACATTACAGTAAACTAACACTATTTTGTTTTGGAGAAATTAGAAAGCTATTGCACTAAACAAAGTGTGAGTCTTGGAGGTTGAGAACAAGTTTTGCTTTGGTTCTTTACGTACTAGAATACAGGGTGAGTAGGGTGAGATGCTTTGAAGCATCATGAAATGTTGTGAAAAATTTTAAATGAGTGAAAAGTTCACTCTTTGGAATAGTGAATTACTTTTATGTTATCACTGCTTTTCATACTTTTGAGATATTTTACATCCTTGTAAGTTGTGTAAAACCAATAATAATGCAAATGATTCTTGTCCATAGGTGTACAAATTAGTTCTGTTTTTAGAATGCAATGGGTAGGCTCATTTTGCATCTATCTATACACTCATTTCAGCATTTCTAGTTTCTCTATATGCTTTATTCTTTGGATTCTCCTTTGAGCCAGTTCAAATATTTACTGGTTTACTCATTTTTTAAATTAAATTTAATTGTTGTTGTATTACATCCATTCCCTTTTTGCTCCCCTCTGTCCCCACCCATTCCCCCCAAAGTCAATTCCACCTGTTTAGACAAGAACCTAATATAAGGGAACCATGGACATGGACAACAGGTGGTTTACTCATTAATTAATGAGTTAAATACACTTCTGACAAAGCTCATTTTATATTGGCATAATAATGACCTCTCTCAGAAAGAACTTTTTATTTTGGAGGCCATTCACTGAGATGTGCAGTGGACTCATTGAACAGAACAAGTTGACTCTTAGCAGAAAAAGGCGGCCCTTGTGCAGCATAAGCCTAGGAATGCCTTTTCATTGTTGCATAGGTGTGCATGAGTGGCCATAGAACTTTAATTTTCTCAAAATTCTATTTCTTTAAATTTTCTCCCTTGCTACTTTGGATTTTGCTTTTATTATTGTTTGGTTTATAGATGAACACTTATTCCACATTGATGGCAGCAATAATTAGAAATTTGGTTTTATAATCTGAATGTTTCATGATCTTTTCAAATACATTAATGAATTATAGAGTTCTATTTTTAATGGGGTGATAGATGATAGAGAGTCTGAATTCTTAGTCATTTGGATATCCGTGTGGTATCTGAAGTGAGATAAGGGCCACAGGAAACCCCTGAGTGATGTGGGAAAGGCTGCATTCCCCAGGTAAAGAAGCTAGTGCAGACTGCAAGACAACAGGTTTTTCTACCCCAGGCAGAGATGATGCAGAAGGAGGCCTTGCATCTGTGTGAGGCTGGTGAGGGAGGGAGGGTGCTTGATGGAGGGAAAAGCCTACATACTCCCTGCTGGAACATGGTGGCATGGGGAGGTCCTAACCTGCTAGTCTAGCCTAGGAAAAGGATGGGGTTGGCTGGGGAGATGGACCCTTCTGGAGTGCATGGAATTTTGGGTCAGAAGACTTAAACGAAAGGAAGGAATAAGTATGCATATTTTCCTTCCCTCTGCTTACCCTCTCTGGGCTGGCTGTGCTGAGGCTGAGTCAATGTACACTGGGCTGCATCCTGGGGACATGTCCTCTGGAGGTGGCCCCTAGGGCACTGCAGTGTCTTGTGCCACTGCATGGATAGCCCTGGACCACACATCTTTCTTTTCCTCTGGAATATTCATATGTATGTGCTGGCTGAAGCGTTTGCTGGCTCCTGGGGCTGGGGCAGATGGAGCCCCTGTATGACTGGCTTTAGAAGTTGGCAGTGGCCCCAGGTCACCCCAGGTGCAAGAAACTGTGGAGTGATGATGGTGATGTGGGCCATGAATGTGCAGAGATGCCAGGGAGATGCTTGAAGCCAGAGGACTGCCCACTTAGCAGACTCGGCTCCAGAGGACAGATAAAAATGGAATGGATTTCTGGACATGACTTTGAGTTTCAGTCTTTTGTGGGGGAAAATGGGTTTTTCTGTGTTTTATGGGAGAGGGAGCTTGGAGCTGGGGAGTCTCCTATTCCCCCACATAGTGCAACATTTTGATAAAGACCTTTTTTCTTCCCCGTCAACCTTTGTCTTTGTAATATGTCTGTGCTTGATGGTGGGGAGCGAAACCCTACTTTTGTTCAGTAACAATTAGCTTATTTTGAGTTCAATTCAATCAAGAATTATGTAGTCACTGAGAAGAAATACAACTTGTTGAGATATAGTAGAAAGCAAGTATGCCTCTTTGTTTGATAATAGAAGAAAAAGTATCAAAATGTATTCCCAGGGAAACTACCTCTATTCTTCAGACACTACATAGAAATCTGTCTCCAGAACCAACTGGTGGTCTTTCCATTACATCTCACGTGACCACCTTTTGGGCAACACCCATTTCCAAATTCATCATTCCTTCATTGCCATGGGTGGAAAGAGCTGAGATATATACCAGGCTCTGATTCCCTTTCTATGGAGCCTCCCTGCTATGAACTTCTTTTCATTTATTGAGTGACTTGTAATCAAAAGTCACATCCTCTGAGGCAATGGACATAAGAACTCATGGAGGCCCTGGCTGGTGTGGCTCAGTGGATTGGCTCTGGCCTGCAAACTAGTTCAATTCCCAGCCAGGGCACATAACCAGGTTGCAAGCCAGGTCTCCAGCCAGGTACCCAGCTGAAGGCAGATGAAAGACAACCATACATTGATGATTTCCTCATTTCCTTCCTTTCTTCCTTCCTCCTTGCCCTTCTTTCTGAAAAATAATGAGTAAAATATATATTTTTAAAAGAACTCAGGGAAAGAGAGATTATAGGTAACCCCCAAGAGATCTCAGGGATAAAGGAATCAAAACCAACTGCTCAATGGTTCCCTTTTTCTCTTCTACCCATCTCTGACTTGATTGTGAAAAACCAGAAAAGAATATGGGACTCAGATCCAACTATGTGGCTGTATCAGGAGAAGATACAGAATTCAATATGATTTTCTTTTTTTTTTTTCTTTTTTTTTTATTGTTGTTGTATTACATCCATCCCCTTTTTGCTCCCCTCTGTCCCCCCACCCACCCACCCATTCCCCCCAAAGTCAATCCCACCTGTTGTCCATGTCCATGGTTCCTTTATACTAGGTTCTTGTCTAAGCTGCTCCCCATCTTTGCCTCTACCTCTCCCTCCCCCCTACCCCGTTCCCCTGACCACT